>APFE030332846.1:0-15156 GCA_000404065.3 Pinus taeda
TTACCATACCTCCACTTTACTTATATTTTTATTTGTTTACACCCTTGTATGTATATAAGGTGACTTATGGAGTTAATACAAAAAATGTTTTATTTATTTACCATACTTCTCATTTATTTATATTTTTATTAATCTATGATACCTCTTTTATAAATATGGTATTTGCGCCATAGGATTCACTTAAATAAAACCTATTGTTGAAAATGGGCGAATGGATTCACTTAAATAAAACCTATTCTTGAAAATGGGCCAATGGAAGGTTGTAACTCCTAATTTCAAGGGCTAAATTTACCTTTTTTACCCTCTCCCTTAAAATAAGTTGGGCTATTTGAGGTGATTTGTAAAAATGTACTATGATACAAAATATTCGCCCACTAAAAATTTAAAACCCCTTAATTTCGCCAAAGGGCAAACATTCGCCCCTAAAATTTTCTATGATTTTCATCGAGATTGTCCTTGCATTTCGCGGATCTTGAGAGAATGGTCTCCGTGTTTGCACCGTTCGATGTCATCAACCTTTGTCGATCATGTTGACAGCACACCATCAACTAGTGAAAATGAAGTCAATGGAAAAAAAGGAAAGTTCATATTTCCTTGTAGGTTGTGTGAAGGCAATCATGCCCTTCACCGTTGTCCTTTTCTAGATGAAGCCAAAAGTTTCTTGGATAACCATCTTGCTTCACCGCAACGACTTTCACTTGGATACAAGAATCTCTTACCAAGTCCATCGCTAGTTGAAGATCCGACTGACATAACTCAATTGTCAGTCGAAACGCCTGTTGTTGAAAGTAAACCTTCTAAGTCCATACCAGACCAAAGTCAACAGGTCAAGATGGCAGTCGACCTAGTCTTGCCTTCAGAAGGTACACCTTCAGATGATACAATTTCCAAAGAGAATGAGAATGACACCGTTCAAATTCTTTTTGTTAATACAGAGTTTGATGAACATGGGGGAAATCCACCCGTTCCTTTACAACAGGAGGAAAGTTCCCCAGTTTAGGAGGTTCATCCAACCATTTATCAAGTACCTCCTCCAAGTAGTCTAGTCATTTCCTTCGATTGGAATCAACTAACAAGACCCCACCTTCCATCTAGCGTACCATTCCAGATCATAGTACAAGTGTACAAAATGATCGTGGCTGGCACCATCATATATGAAGGGGCTTCAGTGAGTATCCTTTCCTCAACTACTTGGAAAGCGCTTGGTTTGCCATCACTTCTGCTTGAGAACCAAAATTTGTCAGGCTTTAACAAAGAAACCAGTCGACCGTTAGGGATCCTTCCAAAGTTGCCCATAACTTTGAAAAGGAAAAGCATTCACTTGAACGAGAAGGTAGTCCAAGGGCCACTAGATTACAATCTACTCCTCAGGTGTGACTATGTTTACAGCATGGAAGCTATTGTTTCCACACTCTTTCGAGTGATGTGTTTCCTACATGAAGGAAAAATGGTACAGCTTATCGACCAACTTTCATTTCACGGTTCGAACACAGCTACAAGTCAAACATCATCCTTGAATGATCTCTTTGTGTCAAGAATGTCTCTTCAACCTTCATTTCATCCACCTAATTACCACGAGTAGTTCGGTGAATGTAATGAAGTTTAGGGGGCATGCACCCTAGGCAGCTTCGGCAGATGAACCCAGCTGAAAAGATAGGTTTCCTGACAGGTTATGTGATTGGAAGCTCACACTATTCACCTTTGTCTATGGGTAGAGCCAAGGAAGTGTTTTTGTCTAGCCACAGATAAAAACGATCCTGCCTAACCACAAGGACTTCCATATGGTAACCTGGAAACTCTCCTTTTCTTCATCCCTGGGGGCGTGCAACCATTTTTATGCAAGCAAAAGACGACCAATTTCATTTTTAAGCTTTGTAGTGTTTTTAGCTTTTTAGCTTTTTATTTCAACTGCTTAGGTTAGGTGAATGGTCTAATCCACCATTCACCTTTGTCAACAGCACACAGACAAAGCAAAGGAAGTGTTTTATCTAGACGAAAGACAAAACTATCCTACCTAACCTCAGTACTTCCTTAGCTTTTAGTGTAGTTAGCTCTGTAGTTTGGTCATTTCTAGCCTGTATAAAAAGGGAATGAGTAAATTTTCGCATGGTGCGAGCTCATTAAAAACGAACCTACTAATAAGAGACATCTTTAAACGATTGGCATGAGCAATGTTTTCGCAAAGTTCAAGCTCATTAAAAAATAAACCTATCAACGAGCAATGTTTCTGCAAGGTTCAAGCTCGTTAAAAAATAAACCCGCCACTGAGCACATGTTGGCACAAGGTTCAAGCTCATTAAAAAATAAACCTTCCTTTAGTAAACAACCTTTGTGATTGCCTTGCTATAAGCCTTTTGAACCTTGGTTGTGTTCTTTCATCACCTCCATTCTTCTGACCGATCATGCACTTCCACTTGATTGTTTACCCTTTTGAGGAACAGCTGCGACAAGTGATTCTGTTAGCCACCTTCTTCACACTGCCATGTTTTGAGAAGTTCCAAACTTACCTGGAACCAGCTGCTACTCGAAAACATCACTTGTTCCTCAAAAACAAGTTTCTTTTAAGCTCTTTTTAGACTCGTTAAATATGAAAATATTGCCGAGCTATTGGCTTTTCTAGCTCGTTAAAGGAAAGGGGAGTGCCATCCCTCCTGTACATTTTAATATTCTGGAAATGTAGGGATCATCAAACAAAATATCGAGTGCTTGTCTGTTTCAGTTCGCTAAAATGATCGAAATGTCATCCCTTTCATATTATTTTATATTGTTCGGACTTAAGGGATTATGCTATGAAAAAGGAATGTTGGAGTTCCCTTTTCATCCCTTTTCAAACTCTCTAAACATGAAAATGACTGAGTTATGTTTGTCATTAAACTCGTTAAAATAATAGCGACAAAATTGTCCACCTGGATAAGAACGAGTTTCACTATCACTAGGCTTGCTATAGTATAGCGACAGGTTTCCCCAAAGGGCAAATTATAGCACAAGCATATGCTATCCTCCTCAAGCTTGACAAAAATAAAGAGGTACTTGTCAGCAATGAATGGGGAAAAAAGGGAAGAAACTTGAAGAACTTTATTGGTAGCAAGTCGCTCTTGAACATGACACTTTCACTCCATCACCATGATTGAGTTGGGTTGGGTTATTCCATTCACCTGTCATATCACCATTGGTCCTCTGTACCATCCATCTTTTGGGGTTAACACTACCAATCCATTTCAGTGTTGCCGACATGTTCAAGAGAATTCATTCAGAGAATTCACCACCCAGCTAACACCTCATCCACTGCAATACCTTCACCCTCCATTTTTCATGACCGCCATTCCTAAACCTTGTATCATTAGATCGTTTTCACCTCCAAAAAATCATTTGCTTCGTTTCGTGTCGTAGATGTGGGATACATCAAGGCCCCCTATGATGAGTCACTTCTTGTTGACATCAGCACATTATCCAAGAAGTTGACTTAGAAACAACCCTTTCAGTACTTTGAAGCTCGCATGCCTCAATGGCAAGTTTCTCACTTCTGGCGATAGGTTTACATCAATGGCTTTCGACCGAAAGATTTTGCGTGGTGTTCGATATCGACTCATATATTCACACCACATGAAATGTATTGTAGTACCTTGAGGGTCATTATCATTATCGGTTATTCCTCTTGCACCTGTTAAGAGCTTACATCATTGGCTAGTAATCTGGCGATGTCTTTCCATGTTCGACTCCACAACATCTTTTTGCATGCATCGACTTGTACATCGGGTGAAGATTGAACGAGTTTGAAGACCCCAGATCTAGTTTCATCCATCCGGGCTACAATATATTCAGGAAAATAAAGACATCAAATGTACACAGAAGCTGCACAGATGATCATCCAAGCTAAGGAATGATGACTCTACATATAAAGAGTCACCAGTCTACAACCGCAGATGGTTATCTATTCCATGTACATGAAAATGAATTTATAAAGCTGAGCATGGGAATGCCCACCTCAGCTAGATCATGAAAATAATATGATGATGATGTATTGTATTGTATCTTATATAGGTCACCTTCCATTTCAAATACCTCATATCCTCATGATAAAGCATTTCACCCGACATCTGAAGATTTATGACCTCATGCTTTAGGGGGAAACTATTATAGACATATTTGGGCACTGCAACCCCAATCATATATGTTGATAAACCAAGGGCTCTTTAACCACTAAAATTGTTGTTTCATACCCTAAAGGATCATGGTCAACTGAATACATCATTTCCCAGAAGTTCCACCCGAAAAACCACTCAGAACTGGTTAAAACTGGACCATACTGATGTTCTTTCTTGTTGAAAATAGCAACAAGAAATGCAAAAAATAGAAGTGCTAAAAAGAGCACTGATATAAATAGCAGTTTGGGTACCAGTGTTGGACATAACAACAAGGAATGAAAAATGGAAGTGCTAAAAATAACATTGCTATAAATAGCATTTTGGGTTAGATTCCAATTTTAGTTAGTCCCTGAATTAAAATTGAGAAGTAAAATTCGAATTTGGTCTTAGTAGTTGTTTGTAAAATAATTAATTAATTCATCTTGAGTTAATTCGTTGTAGGAAATAAAACATGAAGTCCATGTGGGGACATGCGACAGTTATCCCATTAATTGAGGAATTTATCCCTTAGTTAAAGAGATAAGGATGAGTTTTAATTTGAGTTGTAATTAGTTAGCTCAGTTAACTGAGTTAAGTCCAGTTAGAGTAGTTCAAATAGTTTGTTGAACTAATTGTGAGTTCAGTTAGTTAATGCATGCATACATGTAACTGCTGCTCTCTAGATAACTGAATATTCTCTCATAAATAACTCATGCATGTCAGTTCAGTTAGAGACCCAGTTGAGATCAGAGGAAGTGACAATTTACTATCAATTGGAGGAATTTTCCGATATAGGAATCTCATCCATGCAGAAGGAATTATCTCCTTCAGGTTTGTGCAGTTATTTCTAAGCCAAGTGAGCAGTGTGAGGTGGGAATTGACATAGGTGGAAGCACTGGACCCCAGGAAAAACTGTGCAAGGAAATAGGAGGCTTGGAGGGTAGAGGAGAAGGTTGTGAGAGCCATTAACTGTCTATGAGCAGTATTATTTGATTGCAAAGAGAGAAGGAGAGCTTGAGAGCTGATTCTTTTTATAATCTGAACATATTTTCCACTTGTATGATAATACAGAGATTGGGGTTTTAGGCTAAGGCTTCCCTAGGGTTATTCTTCTGTGTTCATGTGTGATTGATTTCTCATTCTCAGTTATATATGTTCTATTTAATCTTGCTCATATTTGATTAAGCTTTTGCAAAGTTTTTTTGTAGAAGTAGATCTTGTATTTCACTTTAGTATATTACATAATCTATTCATCTACAGTGGGAATTTCTACATGGTATCAGAGCAAAGGTGATCAAAGGAGAGAACAATATACAAGAAGGGAGAAGTTCGAACTCTGAGGTTCCTAAATATAGAAATCGAGTTCTTATCAGATCTCAATTTCACCAATGGCATTCAATAGTTTAAGACTCGAGTATGCCCTTAATGGCAGCTTGAATTATATAGCCTGGAAGGATCACATGGAAGCAGTATTAGAGGATAACGATCTAAAGGACTCCATTGATTAAGAATTCCCCAAGTCGGTAGCAGTTGATGCTATAGAATTGGTGGAATGGAAGAAATGTGTTGCTAGAGCAAGGAGAATCCTCCTGGAGGGAGTTCGATACCACATTGTCTCGAGCCTCCATGGGAAGGAGACACCATTTTCGATGTGGACAACATTGAAAGATATATATTAGAACAGTAGCGATTAAAGTAAGCTAGCGCTGAAAGACAAGCTTCGGAAAATCAAGTGTGAAAAGGGCGACACGATCTCTACATATCTGAACAAGCTCACCACTTGCAGGGATGAGCTTGGAAGTGTAGGGATCACAATAGATGATGATGACATGGTGATTCTTGCAATCCTCGGCCTTCCTAAGATTTGGCATAGATACCAAGACTCAGTTAATGGAAGAGAAAAACTACCAGATTGGGAACGACTTTGGTCGGATCTAATGCAGGAGGAGATAAGAAGAGGCACCAGAGATGGTTCTTCATCCAAGGAGGATGAAGAAAATTGTGCCTTACTGAGTAGGGCGAAGAAGGGGAAGGAGAAGGATTCTCATCCCAAATTGAGTTCTTCCTATGGTGGGAAGAAGTTTGACAAATCA
Source organism: Pinus taeda (assembly GCA_000404065.3). Classification (NCBI taxonomy): domain Eukaryota; kingdom Viridiplantae; phylum Streptophyta; class Pinopsida; order Pinales; family Pinaceae; genus Pinus; species Pinus taeda. The sequence continues at coordinate 6,218 of APFE030332846.1, forward strand.
AAAGTGTGATGCTTTCGTTTTCATGAGGTGGGCCATTTTGCTACAAACTATCCACTGAATAAATCCAATATGGGATCGAAGGAAGGATTTGAAGGTGAGGCATTGGCCTCACAGTTCGAGTTGGATTTCACCCTCTTCACATGCATGGTTTCATCCATGGTGGGATGTGGTTAGTTTCTTGACAGTGGAGCTTCCTTCCACATGACCGGTGGCAAGAATGTTTTCAGTACCTTGGAGGAGAAATATCTCCAGATACTCATAGCGATGGGAAAAGATGAAGAGTATAGTGTATCAGGTATAGGCACGATTGTTTTTCATAGGGAGCATGGAGCTCGCATTACCTTGACCAATGTCAAGTATGTACCAGGACTGAGGAAACATTCGGTGTCGATTTCAAGGCTGGAAGACAAAGGCTATGATGTAGTCTTCAGTAAGGGAAAGGTTTTCCTTAGACACATCACCACGAGACAAGTGAAGCAAATCAGTTCATGAGTCTAGAACCTGTATGCTCTTGAGGTTCAATATGCATGCAAAGCCTTGAGGAGCAAGGAAACTGATGTAGACTTAGTGGTTGATAGGGAGAGTACATTACCTCCCAACATGCAGCCACAGGAGAAGTCTCAGATGATTATGGAGGAGCCATGATTGGTGAAGCATCTTCAGGAGGTTGTGGAGTAGCCACAACTGGGGAAGCCTAGAGGAGATCAAGTAGAGACATCTATAGATGCAGAGACCTCTAGTAGGGGTAAATTTCGACCCAAGTGGGCAGAGGGATCACATGCATCCATACCTCCAGGTAGGAGGTGGGGCGATGTGGAGTGATAGTCCCAAGAAGGCTGGAATAGGGGTAGGATCATTGAGGTACCCAACCTCTTTGATTATAGCTTGCTATGGGGGCCCCGACAAGGAGTACCAGGACTAGCTAAGTGGGTAGAGACAAATGCGGATGGAGTGGCAAAGAGAGCTACAGTGTAGGAATCCCAAGATAGTGCAGAGCTAGCAAGTTGCAACAATGCGAGAGGCACAGGAGTGTTGCACCAGTGCAGGATTGCATAGAGAGGTGTGCAATGGTGCGAGATGCATGGAGTGTTGTAGTAGCTCATAGGTCACAGAGGGAGCACTTGTCAGCGGCAGAGGTAACTTCAACATCAAAGGATGTTTCTAGCCAAACAGAGAGGTCAATTGGGAGATTTTTTTGTTTCTAGAGTTGCTGGAGAAACAACACTTGGAAGAAGTGTTGCATGTAGAACATTCCAAATCTTCAGGATCGAGTTTGAGTTAAATGCCTTTCTTGTTCAAAGGGAGTGTTGTAAATAGCAACAAGAAATTCTAAAAATAGAAGTGCTAAAAATAGCATTGCTATAAATATCAGTTCGAGTACAAGTGTTAGACATAGCAACAAGAAATACTAAATATATAAGTGCTAAAAATAGCACTACCATAAATATCATTTCGGGATACCTTCCTATTTTAGTTAGTCCCTGAACTAAAATAGAGAAGTAAAATTCAAATTTGTTCTTAGCAACTGTTTGATTAATAATTAATTAATTTATCTTGAGTGAATTAGTTGGAGAAAATCAAACATGAAGTCTATGTGAGGACATGCAACAATTATCCCATTGATTGAGCAATTTATCCCTTAGTTAAAGAGATAAGGATGAGTTGTAATTAGTTATCTCAGTTAACTGAGTTAAGTCCAATTAGATTAGTTCAAATAGTTTTTGAACTAAATGTGAGTTTAGTTACTTAATGCATGCATGCATGTAACTGTTGCTCTCCAGATAACTGAATATTCTCTCATAAATAACTCATGCATGTCAATTCAGTCAGAGACCCAGTTAAGATCAGAGGAAGGGACAATGTACTATCAGTTGGAGGAATTTTACTATATAGGAAACTCATCCATGTAGAAGGAATTATCTCCTTCAAGTTTGTGCAGTTATTTCTGAACCAAGTGAGCAATGTGAGGTGGAAATTCACACAAGTGGAAGCATTGGACCCCAGGAAAAACTGCGCAAGGAAATAGGAGGCTTGGAGGGTAGAGGAGAAGGTTGTGAGAGCCTTTGACTGTCTATGAGCAATATTGTTTGATTGTAGAGAGAGCAAGAGAGCAAGAGAGCTTGAGAGCTAATTCTTTTTATAATTTGAACATATTTTCCACTTGTATAATAATACAGAGATTGGGGTTTTAGGCTGAGGCTTTCCCCGAGTTATTCTTCTGTGTTCATGTGTGATTGATTTCTCATTCTTAGTTATATGTGTTCTATTTTATCTTGCTCATATTCGATTAAGCTTCCGCAAAGTTTGTTGTAGAAGTAGATCTTGTATTTTGATTTATTATATTGCATAATTTGTTGATCTACAATGGGAATTTATACATTTCTTACTAATAAAGTCCAGTGAATAACAGAATGAGGATTCCCTTGTGCATCTAATTTCTATAGTGGAAATTTGAATCTATCTACTTGGAAAAATAGAAATAAATACATAAGGACCAATTGATGCTTAAAATCACCTTCAATAGAAAACTTCAGAAATTGATCATGAATGCTCTCTACCATAAATTGACTATAGTTGAAAATGAGTGACAGTTTATCACCTACTAAAAATATTGATAAAAATGCTACAATTACCTCATCAACCCATTGATCTCTAGGGTAACCTGATAGACATGAACCATAGAGATGACTTGCCTAGACATTTCTGGAAATATTGAAAAAGAGTAGGGTGAATTGGTTCTTGGTAACTATGACTTCTTAGGTAAAAAGATTCAAAGATCTTGGCTCTTTGAGGGAATGTGAGTTTCTGATATATCTCCATGAGAGAATCTACATAAGAAGGATGCAAAGGGGTTGTTGGTTCAACTTGAGGATTTGACATATTGACTCAGGAGTGACAGTAAAAAAGACTTCATTATTTTGGGCAATTACAACTCTTTGACAGGGTAAATACATTAAATGGCACCAGGTGACAAATTCAGTGAAACAAGTGGTGTGAGGAAAGACAAATTCGGGCAGGAAGGAGTCCCATATGTTTAATTCATCACTATCATCTAAGAATTTCTAATTTTCACAGTTGTGTAGTTCATAAAGATTGAACTCACACTAGGTTTTAGAGATTTTGTATTACTTCTCAACTAGGACAAATTCGTCTAAATTAAATACAGGGGGAAGCATTGGGCTTTCTACCACTAATGGGATGACGACGTGCTAAACTATGAATTTGTAAATAGGTTTATTGAATTACCGATTGTTCGTGATTGTTGGTGTAGCAAGTGCTTGTCAGTTGATAAAATCCAATAGTACATGTGTTGCTATAAGAGGATATAAGAAAAAGAATGTGGAGAGCAACAGAATGTTTTAAAGGGATTGGGTGAATTAACTATTTTTGGCGCATCTATTTATTGCACTAGACGTTGACGGGAAGATTTATTAGTCATAACGGTAAATTAGCTATTAGCGGGGAGATTTATTAGTCGTAAAGATAATGTGATGTGGAAAAATGAGGGAATGACATGTGGCAAGGTGTAAGGAGGTATGAAAGTGGCAGTGGGAGTGGAGCGGATGACACAGAGGTTTTCGGGGAAAGGGGGGTAGGTTGTTTGCAGTTTTGGAGAGAGGGGGCCCGAAAGGGTTGTGGAGAGACCACGTAGCCATGGGCGGAATTTTCAAAACAACTTTTCAGAACCCCTTGGTTAAACACCGATAACGTGGGGGGGTTCCGAAGTTCAACCCCCACCGTTGATCCAAGTGGGGGGTGATCTTTGCCTTTGATTCTCTCTCTGGATTTATCACAAGCTGGAAAAAAAGTCACAACAATTCGCTTTAGTAACAATATATTAATTAATCATTGATTAATTAACATAACAAATATTAAACAATTCAATTCTGATTGTGGTGGCAAATTAAACCAAGCGCACCTATACTTTGGGATTTATTTTTATTTTCTCATCTATATAATATATATATAATATTGAAAATCCCTTTATTTCTTTTTCCTTCTATTTTTCTTCTTTTTTTTTTGTATTCCTTTTTTCTTGTTCTTTTCTTTTTTATCTTTTATTTTTATTTTATTTTTCAATATAAAGAAAATGGAAAACATAACATGGTGAAAAAAAGTTACAATAGGAGGCACAAGAGAGGGAGAGATATTTATACCCTCACCCTATTAGCACAGTGACCCGAGTTCTCTTGAGCAATGTAGGCCTTATTAAGTACTATGAGGAGGCTACATCCCTGAAGGTGCACTCTTGCTTATTGGCATAGTTGATCCATCGGTGGGATGTCCATCAAAAGTCTTTTCATGTCGGTCTTGATACGTGATATAGGCCCTCTATAGAGGACATATCTTTTATCACTGACCTATCCAAGAGGGGAGGATTTTCCCCAACTCCCTTATATCCCCCATGGTCTTGGGTAGATAGTCAGCTTCTCTACTCTTAGAGATATGTTGGGGGTCATGTAGTGTGTTCAACAAATTTTAAGGTGTGTGGTGGATAGCTACAGATTTCTTCTTTTGGTGCACAGGAGATTAGGTGCCTCTCACTATTAGTGAGTACCACTTCACATTATCCTAGTGATGGGTAGCACATTAGTTTCCCTCTTTTGTTTTATGTCAATTATTTGGTGCAAGCACCACGATGTATCAGATGGTCTGCCATATTTTTTTTGATAGTTTTGTAGGGCTTTAGATAGATTTCATGTTACGATACATGGGAGCGCTTCAGATATTTTTTTTTATTTTTTTAGAGGTTTCTGGATACGAGACCTAATTTTGACCGTTGCCCTCCTAGGTTAGTGACTGAGGTGTGGATTCCCAAGAGGGGCCTACCTGAGTATCCGGCCAAGATTTCCACCGTGGAACTGTGTCTACTAGACAGTGAGGATGACCACATGTTTTTCTTGGTGTTGTGTCCATACACAGGGATGGATTGGAGACAGTTTCCCAACATCCTCTTCACACCAAATGAGCCTGCAGATGATAGAGGTAATATTGTTGTTTTCTATAAATTAATCTAGTTTCATTTTATTGTCTTAATTAATTAGAATAAGATTTATTCTAGCACATTCTTTAACTTGTTTTATTAAATTGTTTAATGAAATTGTATAATTATTGTTGTGCATTGTATATTTTGTTAATGGCGGTAGTTTTGTTGGGGAAATTCCTCCTCCCCCGCCGGAGGGAAATGCAATGATGGGAAAGGCCCTAGAGGGTGAGGCACATCCTCACATGTAGAGGGGTGTGGGCATGGGAGTGCATAGGGATAGTGTCTGATTCAGGATAAAGTACTCTGACTGACTTTCGAGGCTTTTGGTTGACCAGGGAGTTCTCCTTGCGATGGCTTGAGAAGTGTGGATAGATCCTAGGCTCCTAGAAATCTTCAGAGACTATTTGTGAAATATGATGACTCGTATGTGTCATATCATAAAAGTTACAAGGCTACTAGTAGTGAGGAGGGATGGGCATGTAGCAGATATGTCCATGAGTCTCCACCTAGTGTTACCCCATCGGATCATGATGATGAGGGTGGTGATGCTTCTGGTAGTACTAACCCATTAGATCATGGCGAGGACATCAGTGATCCTTCTGCTAGTACTCCACCTCCTCATCATTCAACTCATGGTGATCACCCAGTACTGGCGATGGTGCCTCATGTTTCTCCTAAGAGATAAGATGAACCACCTTCTCCTCCACCTCATAGTTTGACTGTTGATGTAGTACTTAACCATCCATTGTCTTCTGCTACAGACTAGGCGGACACTACTATGTTTTGTGTATCAAATATTTTATAGAATTTATTTGACTTTTTTTTATATATATATATATGGTGCATTTATTTTCTCCATGTTGATGTGCTTAATTTATATGTTGGTGTTGATGTGTATATTGTAAGGACATGTTCGATATGTTCATTTAATGTGCTTGCAAATAGATGTGTATGTGATAGTAGTTATTTTCATGAGATGTATATTTGAGGATGTGTGTGGTGATGATGTTAGATTACAATGCTTGTGTTTTGTTATATGTGATCACGATGATGATGCTTTGTTAGATTGTTATATTTGTGTGCTAGGTAATGATGTTTATATGTGCTAGAGGTGTATATAATTAGATTATGTTAGCGAATTTGGATGTGTATTGTAGATGATGTTTATGTTTGTTAGATGGTTATCATCGTGATGTTTATTTTTATGAAATAATATTTATTATAGATTATGTATTGGTGAATTTATATCAAAATTTTATATATGAAATTACATGCAAAACAACTTTAAAAAAAAAAATGCAAAGATATTTTTATAAATTACAAACTTTAGTATGGTTGAAACTATAATTGTAAAATTACCATAAATATTATTATGTTGCTTAAGTAGTTCATTCATATGGCTTCTAACCTAATTAGAAAAATATTCCAATACTCACAAGGAAAAAATGGTTAAACGTATAATAATTTAGTTAGTTCTTAATAAGACAAAATGTGTAACTCAAATAAATTTTTTAATATAAATATTAATAATATAAATTATTCAAAATACAATTTAAACAATGAAACCTACACTGTGCTTCGATCTATATATAGAAGATAGAAAAACCACTATAGATCCATCTTAATCACAAAATTATGAATCACTAAAAGAGATTAAATGTTTTTACATGTACATCTTTTCTAAATTTTTGCTTTAGAAAAGATGGATCTATATTGGTTTATAAAATTCAATCTATTGTTAAATTTAAAAGACTTAAGTCATAATTTCTATAATTAATTTAGATTTAATAGAACTTAAAAGAATATATTTTAATAAAATTTAATTTATCACTAAAGTTATGAGTGTTCCAAGCAATTTAAATTTAATATTTATACCAACTATTACAAATTTAAATTAGAAATTTCTCTCTCTAAAGATTGGGATCAAGAAATGTGAAATAATGCTTGTGAAGTTACTTGTAGTTGGGTATTTTCTCTGTTGGAAGTTCTCCCTTAAAAAGGAAGGTGAATTTTTTTCTAGTAATAAAGATATAATATTTTGGTGTTATTTTGGTTCTTTATTTTCTATTGTGGTTTAAATTTATCTTTTTTTAATAATAAATATGAATTAGATAATACGAACTTCATACTATGTTAGATTTAACTTTTTGACAAATAATATACTGATTATTTCTTAATGAACAACTCAAGAAATATTATTTTTTCCACATACTTATCATGAGATAGCCAGTAAATTTCATGTTTTCACATTTCTTCTAGATAAGATTACATCATGTTTGCAATGATAAAGACATGTCTACTTTAAATAGTTCACTTATAAATACACAAAAATATATATTTATTTTACATAATCTAAATAGGAAAAAAAATGCATCACCAAGTCTATTAGAAAGTCAAACAAATGCCCCTTAATCACTATCACATTATTTATCTTTTAATTCTTATCCATAAAATATTTATTATTTCAACTTTTATTTATAATTAAAATTTAAAAGAAAAGTCAAAACTCTTTTATTATCAAGGAAGAAAAAATTAAAACCTCTAATGCATCCATGTAAGCCCATTTGTTTCTCTTATGGTCCATGAAATGATGTAATCAACATTTTATACATGCATAAGACCTCTTTTTAGATTACATAATGTTGCAAGAACTAGAATTTAAATATAGTAGACATGACTTTACCTCTCATGTCAAGAATTTAATCTTACATAATAGTACACAATTTTCTCATTGTTAAAGTCCTCATAGATTTATCACTATATAATTTATATTGATTTTGAAATAAAATTGAAGAAAAAACATGTGAACTGATTAATTAATAAACCAATAAGTATCTAAATCTAGATTAAATCTTCAATATTGTTTCCAAATTCCCTATTTTCTTATTTTGGTTATATTCTTCTCATTTTCCTATTTGAGAAGGATTGTCACCTTGAATCCTTATTATCATAGATATTGTACACCATGTTTTAAACTACATTTATATTTATGGATATATGTTTCATAGTGAAAATAAGGGAGGTTATTTTACTATATTGAAAAACTTTGACGATGGTTGTAGTAGGCCTTCTAGTACACATATATAATATAGACACGATTTTCCTTCTCCATTCTCTATCACTTTGTGAGGTATTTTAGATTGATACTCACAATGTCATTAGAGAAAGGAGATAATATGAGTATATTTAGATTGATATCTTAATAAAATATAGTTATAAATTGATAACTGAAGCTTAGAATTACAATCTTTTGATCCATCCTGATGTCTATCCAAAGCCTATAGAAGAAGTCTACTATAAATTACATTTAAACACATTAAACAAATATGTTAAAATTTTATAATTTTTAAATTATAAATTAGACAATTGGAAATACTTAGTTTTAGGTGTAAAAATGTTTCCATTGAAAAACAAAACATGTAAAAATATTTGTGAATCTTACCAATTATATAAAATTCCAACAAGACAAATAAAAAACAATATAATTAGCGAAATAAAGAAAACAAAAACATACAACAATAGTATAAATGATGAAATAACACAAGTACATATCCCTCTCTATTGTCATCACTTTGAGTATCTTCCTTGCTTGGCATGATAACATTGTTGTTCTCAAAAGTATGTTTTGATCTAGGGTCATGTCTTAATATGAACCACTAATCCCTATCCAACACATTTGGGTAAAAAAAAAACACCTGGTTGTAGTGTTTGGGGAAAACATAATCGCCCTAGCTTCATGCCACATCTTATCATTGGTTGGGCCTGTGTTTTGCCCTTTTGGACCCCTTCCCCTCACTCAATCTTTGCGATTCCACTTTCCCCTACTTCCTGACATCCCTCCCCACTCCCAAAAATTTCCCCAAGAATTTAGAAGCCCCCTATCCCCTTCATTTCGCTCCATTTCGACAAAATTCCTTGTTTCACACATCGGGACAAGTCGCACTCAAATAAT
>APFE030332846.1:22777-68739 GCA_000404065.3 Pinus taeda
CTTATGTACCTCTTCTAGAAGATTCATTCATAAAAAGGTGAAAATTAAATGAATGAATTGGTTTCCTATCTTATAGAGGCAAGTTGTTTTGACTGCCTAGTTTGTAGTGCTAAGTTTAGAAGTGTTTGAAACAGCTCCTAGGATAGTGAGCTCGACCCATGGAGGCAGGGAAAGAGGTTAGATGATCTATATTATGTACTTTCTTGCTCATTTTCATGGTTTGACTCTTGAGGGAGAAGCTATCATTGTATTATTTCACTGTATCTCTGCAATTTTTGGCTAAGGAAGACCAGGGTTTTGCAGTCCTCTTTGGGATTCTTGTGGACTCATGTGTTGATGGTGTGTTTCTCAATGTTCTTGTAAGATTTTTTATGTGATTCATTTCCTTTCTTTACTTCTGCACATTAAACAAATGAAGTGTTAAAGTAAGAATTCATGCTTGCCATGCTCTGCTTTTAAGTTTGTTTAATTTCAATGTTTTCTACTGTCTAAAGAGAATTCAAAGTCATTGTTTGCTCTCTTTAGCTCTCTTCCTTTCATTCCTGACCATTCACTTCAGTTAAAGGCATCAACGTTGTCTCCTACCTCGCCCCAAAGAACCCCCTGCAGAAACTGTGTCCAATCCCCGCACCCAAAATTGCCATCCCCTCAATTTGCCACCAAAAACCCTAAAAACCCCAAATCAATATTTCTAATCAGTTTACTAGCCTAATATCAGTGTTACCTTATTGGTCTTCTCATCTATTGGAGATTTTACGAGATAGACCAGAGTGAGCCTTCTCCTGCCCCGTAGGGCTAGCTACGAGGCTAAATGGTTTGATGTAGCCTTGAGGTTTACCTTTCTCAGCCTGAGGTTAAATTTCAAGCGCTAACAGGATCCACATTTGAATAAAACATTTCTACAAACTCCTCCTTCTCTCTCTCATATGCTCTAAGCCATTCAGTTGGTGTCAATATTGTGGGCCTTTGGGCTCTCTCTAATTTTCCATTGAAAGAGGATGTTTCTATTTTGTAAGGGTGTAGTTCTAGGAGGAATACCCTAGAGCAGTCATACACTACCTTTCATAGGTGTCCAGACCACCTAGACTTCAAAGAAGGTCCAAAACATTGACATCCATGATACCCTTTCATTACAAGACATTTGAAATTATTGTACATAGGTGTTGTGCTACTCAACAACCCCCCCATTTATTAGTTTAATGGTTAATATTCTATTAATAAATGGGGACCCTTTATAGAAAACCCTCCAAGAAAAATTTATCACTTAGGCACTTTCTTTTGAACTTTTAGAAATAAATAAAGATATCGAGTCAAAACCCTCTAGGACTAGCAATTCTCGCCTTTTCGCATACCACTGGATCAAGTGCGTTGAAAGTTAATTAACATAAAAAATCCACGAATTGCAATAGAATGAATCACTGCATTTCACTTATACATCATTAGACTTTTCATTCAAATCTAAGTCTTAAGGCATTTCCTATAAATCAATCGCTCATTGCAATCGCATATCAGTGTTCACAAAGGATGCAATTCGCAAAGCATGTCGTAACATACGAGATTCGATATTGCGATAGAATGAATCAACCTTATCACATCGCATCAGTTTACTTAAAATTCCAATCTTATGAACTGCGTGAATTTGTGAAGTGCGATAAAATCTAAACCAAATAGAAGAAAATGTTATAAATTGTAAGTTAGGTCCGACACGTATTAAAAAACACTTTATGAAATAATTACTCATTTGGGAAAACTACGCTCTAAACGATAAAGAATATGTTTCTTATCTCGTATCTCACATCCTGCGGAATATTAAAAAACCCTAGGAAAGTGCACAACCAAAATTGCAATAGTGCGATTTGCGATATTGCGATAATCTTATCATAATTGTAAAATCGGCGTTCTCACAGTTCAAACTCACAACCTTAAAGTTTTTCCTTCCCATTTGCGATGCGGTATTTTAATTAGTAATAAAGGAAATGATAAGAATTCTTAGTGGTTATTTAATAAGTTTAATGTCATTTATATTAAAGAGTGGCTCGACGAGATATGATACCTTTTCACCTACATTTTGAATAAAATCTCCTTCCTTGTCACCTTTTTGAGGTTAACTGTATCATTTATTCTCACATGTCATTCTCACTTGTGTTTATCCGATAACTTCCATTTTTCTCCATTTCATGAAAACTCCACAGAGAACATCATTAGAAACAATAGGGAAGAAGGGAAAGGCAATTGCATTTGAGAAATCAGAAATGGTGTTGCTTTTCTCTAATACCACATGTAGCAAGGATGGAGGAACTTCAACATGGGAGGCAATGTATAACTTGTTAGAAGAAGAGAAGCCCAGGCCACTAGTAACAAAGGCCATGGAAGATGCTCAAGAGTCATCTGATGCCTCCTATTTTGAAACAACATGTTCATTCCTGCACCAAATAGCTACGAGACCAAAAATAATACCATACACATATAGGGCCAAATGGGTAATTGACGAGGTATACATCACATACAGAACCTTCAAGAATAAAAGGAAACAGGCCATGGGGTCTTTCTTAGTGCATAGCCTATGACTAATGTACCATTTACTTGAGCAGCAAAATCTCTACAACAAAAAATTCCTTGAGCAATTCATTAAAGAAAATGACGACCCATCAGACGTCACACAGACCTTGAAATCAAGCGAAGGCAAACTCAAATGGGATAAAACTTGTATGTACTCAACGACATCCATTTCTCGCCCTCATAGTTTCGTGGCAGAAATGATATGTAGGTTATTTGGCAAACCCAATAGCACCAAACTTTCCATTGAATGGCTCCAATTAATAGATGCAGTAGTGAATGCAAAAATTATGAACTTGTCTCAAATTTTATCAAACAATTTTGCAAAGGGCATTATAGAATATAGAAGAAAAATAATTTCTTCTATTATGGATGCAATTTGTTTTTGTTCTCAAATTCCCAATATGGGATGGAAGTGGACTGTACAAAACCCACTTCTCATCCATATATACCATAGCATTTTGTGGGAATATCAATTCCACCCCCATTTTTATAAAATCTGTCAAGGGGTTATGCTACCCATTCATAGAGAAATGTATGACAGAACCACCCCTAGGTTTTCTAAAGAGGCCGAATTATATATCTTACCAGTAGCGAGATGGTTTGGGGAAGAAACATTCACCTACATCAGAGTTTTTGGGAGCATTGCTTCACCGCATGTCCTCCCATATTATGTCCCCAACAGACTAATGGCCATAGAAATAACCTACCAAAGAGTAGGGGAAGGTGGACTAAGTAGAGGACTGAAAGAGCAGAAGAAGGCCATTTCCCCTACATTCCCATTACAATGTGGTGCTTTTGCATTACACGATTATGGACATGGATTAAAAGAAGAAGAGATTATTAAGTCTCTGAAATTAGCTACAGTTCTGAGAAGGAAGTACGACCCAAATGGTACTTTTAAGGAATTTACTACTATGATAAAAGTAAAATAGTTCACCCACAAAAAGGACACCTTTGATGACCTCTTCCTATAGGCAGAAACATTTTCACAAGTTTTGCATATGGCATCACTACTTTTGACACTGGAAGATGTTAACGCTTTTCATGCATACAGGAAAAAGAGATTATTAAAGGTCCCGTTGGACCTAATGTAGATTGAACCAATAAGGTGTTGGCATTATGATACAGGTGTTGTCCTTGATGACAACTCACTCAGATGAAAGTTCATAGTGCAGAAGGATTACAGATCAGACTCCAAAGAATGAAGAAAGAGAGGTATACGCTAGTTCATTTTGTCCAAGGCACGTATACACACGCTTTAACAGAACAAAAGTAGCGTATAATGTATACACGCACTTTCACAGTAGGAAAAGCGCATACATGCTGGAAAACCAATTTTTTTGGTCCAAGGTATTTGATCCAAGGTATTTTGGTCCAAGGTAATTAGTCTGAGGCATTTGGTCCAAGGTATTGAGCCTAGGTATTGGGTCCAAGGTATTGGTCCTAAGTGGTTTTGGTCCAAGGTATTGAGAAAGGCATAAGACTATATAAGGAGAAGATCATTAGGCCAAGGTGTGCAAGCAATAATATTCTAAGGAATACTTATATCTAAAGTATATATTATGTTGCAGGGTTATGTTTGGGACTGGATCTAAAATATTCATGTGCACCTTGAGTTCAACATTGGATCAAGAATCATGAGACTTGAAATGACTTATTCTTGAATGATCTGATATTGGTTGAGACTAGATCTAATGTTTTGTGCCTGTTCTATTTGTTATCTATCATGATCTGGGTATGTCTGAAGTCTGGAATTGCAACAAAGTTCTAAGTCAAAATTTGCAGATCTGTACGCACGTTCGCCTTGGCCAAAGTGAGTGTACACACAATTTCAACTCTTTCAAGTAGCGTATACAAAAAGAAAAGCTTATGTTCAGATCTGACTTATCTATCTGATCAAATTCTATTGTTTTACTATTGTCTGTCAAAGAAGTCTTCTTATATCTGAATGTAGAACTGTTGTATAAGGAAATTGAGTCCGATTGATTGATTGATTAAGAAGGAAGGGTGATCCTTACTGCTATCTATTTTGAACTCTATAATATGACATAGATCTTTAGAATGTCATTGATTGGTACAGTCTATGGTTTAGAAATTTATGATTCAGTATCTTTAGAGATATACGCAGGTTGGGTTAAAGGAAGTAGCGTATACAAGTAGGTTGGGTTCAACCAAGTAGCGTATACACAACTAATGCATGATTTTTTAGGTTACAGCTGGTTCTGGATGATGATGCAGGGTTCTGGGTTCAGCAAAGTGTTATAGTGTTAGTGATTTGATTGTTTAGATTAACTAAATATTTGTTGATGTAGTTTAAGTTTAAAAGGCTTTGATGGGTCCAATGTGAAAATTTGATGAAATGTGGCCTTTAGCTAGTGGTGTTGTGATACAAGAGTATCTAGTCTGAAAATTCATGAAATGTGGTCCCTAGTGGAAGAGTGGAGTTTTTTTAGGTTGGCACCTATGTACTAGTAAACATATTGGCTAGTGCTAGGGGGTTGTAGCTCCCTTCCAATAGAAGTTGGAAAACGAGAGAAGGTTGTAACCTTCTGCAAGTAGAAACCTGTGTACTCATATGAGTCTGCACCAGTACAAGATTGTAAATAGATTTTCTTATTATTAAAAGAAGATAGAGACGACATCAGTAGGTGGTTTTTACCCAAATTGGGTTTCCACCTTAAATCTTGGTGTTAATTATGTGTGATTCTTTACTCTGCTTTTACTACACTGTCTAATAAATCTCTAATATATTGGTTTAAGTTCAACACATGATAAACTATCTAAATCATAAGTTCTATACATATACGCTGGTTTCTTTATGCACAGTTGCATGTACATGCTAGTTAACTTCATTGAAGTAGCGTATATAAATATTTTTGGGAAATAAAATTATTGATCTAATAATACTGATTCACCCCCCTCCCATTATTATTTCCAACAATTGGTATCAAAGCAGGTCCTTTAGAAGAAGCTTGATTGCTTGAAGGGAGATCCATCAACATGAATAATCAAGAAAGCATGGGATCCATCAGACTGCCAATCTTCGATGGGAGAAACTTTGTTTATTGGAAAATAAGAACCACAACCTATCTACAATTGCTTGGAACAGATGTCTAGGAAATTGTGGAAGGAGGGTATACATTTCCAACAGCAATTCCTACATATACAGCAGGTAAAAAGTAATATGAAACTAATGCCAAAGTTGTCAATACCTTATTGGGAAGTCTGTCACAATCAGAGTTTGTCAAAGTCATGCAACTCAAATCAACCAAAAAAATATGGGACAAAATCGTTCTGAGCTACGAAGGAGACTCTCAGGTAAAATGTGATAAGCTTGAAACTCTCAGAATTCAGTATGAAACTCTTAAGATGCATAGTGATGAAAGTATAGCTAGTTACTTCCTACGTATAGATGAGGTTGTCAATTGTATGAAGAATCTGGGTGAAGAAATTAAGGAAGTTACCTTAGTTAAGAAAGTTTTGAGATCCTTGTTTGCTAAATTTGAAACCAAAGTGTCTGCCATAGAAGAAAAATAGGATCTGCAAAATATCATTGTGATGCAGCTTCACGAAATCTTAATTGCCATTGAGATGAGAAAAGGAGGACCATTAGATATGAGAGAAGTTGCATTCAAAGCTTCAGCAAAAGGAAAGGAAGAACACAATGAATCAGGACATATTTCAGAAGAAGAAGATGAGGTAAACGCTGTCAAAAAGCTTCACCGAGGCTCTGGAAGGTTTAGAGATAAGTTACCCTTCAAATGCTTTTCTTGTGGCAGAGTCAGTTATTATGCTGCCAGATGTCCTCATAAAGATAAATTTGAAAAAGGAAAGGAAAATGCAAAAGGGAATAGAAAACAAGCTGTGAATAAAAGGAGTTACTAGACTCATGAAGATAGCGATGGTTTATCTAATAGTGATGAAGATGAAACTGGATCTCATTCTCCTTGACCTTAACTCTCAAGCTCCAGATAAGATTTGGCAAGGCCTATGGAGACATTAAGGCTAGATGAAAATTAAACTCTTCATGTGGCTAGTTCAGCATAGGAAAATTCTGACCTGGAAAAATATTAGGAAGAGGGGTATTCTGGGGCCTTCCAGATTTCAGCGCTGTGAAGCCCAAGAGGAAACTATGGAGCACCTTCTCAACAACTGCATTTTCACCTCTAGTTTGTGGGATTCTTTTGCCACCATTTTCCAACAAACTGATAGGGACAAAGGAAGTATCACCAATACCCTAAACAAATGGAGAAGAAACTTTTCAGATAATGAAATTCTTGGCTCAGCATGGGCCATCATTCCAAGCTTCATTATTTGGAATATCTGGAAAGAACGAAACAATAGAATCTTCAAGAATGAAAAGAAGCCTTCCCAATGCCTTTTTGAGCAAATCTTAAATCAACTCAAGGAAATGGTTGACACTATTGTGCGACTTTCCCTAAGAACCCACCTTCAGTTGCTGATTTGAGAATTCTCAGTGAGTTGGGGTTGCAAGGACTTATTCCTCAAGGACAGGATAGGACCGTATTCTAAAGGGAACCCAGGTACTGCTGGTTATGGAGGAGTCTTAAGGGATGAGAAGGGAAGTGTCCTTTCTATCTTCTACTGTCATTTAGGGAAATCCACCAATAACATGGTGGAATTGATTGCTATGAAGCAATGTTTAGATTTCCTGGAACAAGATAACTGACAAAATGTGACAGTTGAAGCCAATTCTGAGTTAATCATCAAATCCGTTAAGAGGATCAGCTGGGGAACAAAGCCAGAAAATGTCTCAAGGAACTGGAGGTGGATCCAGGGCTTTCAATGGATTTAGCAACACCTCCAGAGCCTTCGTACAGTTAGCTTCAAACATATCCGAAGATTGGCAAATAAATTTGTGGATCTTCTGGCCAATCAAGGTGTGATCAGCATAGAGAACAGGATTGTGATGAGCTGGCAAGAATTGCCTCAGAGTAGGTTAAAAGCGATTTGCAATGACCAGGTAGATGAAGACAGGTTCATGTTTCGGAGCAGTGCCATGGAGGCGGAGTCTAGTTAATTCAGCGATTCCAGGCGGCAGCTAGTCGGGTGGCGCTAGTTCTTCGAAGATAGGCAGGTCAGCAGGAGTTTCTACTTTCCTTAGTTTTGAAGGAGAAGAAAAAATGGAAGGTCGAAACCCAGGCACTATCGGCGACCGTAATACCATGGGTTTTCCACCCATGCACGATATACCAGGTCGGGGGCAATTTTCCGGTGATCGCAGGCCTCTCAAGCGGGAAATGCTATTTCTGTTTTTGAAGCAATTCCATACTATAGGCTACACATGGCGGTGAGGTCGGCTCAAATACCACCCTCATCACACGCTAAAGTTTAGTGATATTGGTCGGTGCGATATGAACCTCTGTCTTCGGATCAAACGAGGTAGTTCGACGGCTGCGATTGATCGTGCAAGTTGGTTGTCTAGGCGGGTAAGTATAGCACTTCTTGACTGGGCGAATTAGTCCTCTACCGTTGGATTGGGTCAGTAGGCTCAACGGTGATGATTAAAGTGGCATGTATGGAAGTTGGTGGGAAGAGTTAATGGTCCTTTTTCTTGGTAGGAGGAATTTTGTCATAGGTGAGAGGCTTATTGTTTTGGTTACAATGCAGGCTTCATCTTTGTTTTCATTTTAAGAGTTTAGAAGTTGGGTTTTTCGGGGGAGGGGTTGTTGCCTCGGGCCCGTTCTCTGTTTGGTTTGTGGGTCTCTTCCTTGGTCCACAGCTCCTTATGGATAGATGTAAATTTTGTACTTTATTAATGAAATAGAAGTTCTGACTCTTGCATTAGTAAAAAAAAAGATGAAGATGAAACTGGACAAGATTACAAACTTCTCATGGCTTATGACGATGATAATTTTTGGGATACTTTAGAAGAGGAAGACCTTCATGAAGAAATATCTAAACTCAAAATCTATTTAGAAGAAAAGAATATGATTATAGATACCTTGACATACCAACTTGCTAAAAAGGAAAAACACACTGAAAAACTAGAATGTGAAATTGTGGGTCTAAGAAAGTATCTTGAGAAAAAGAAATCTCTCAATCTTAGGTTTGCTAAAGGATTAGAAACTTTAAATGAAATTATCAAATTTTAGCGTTCTCCTCTGATAAAGACAAGTCATGGATATACTAAAGAAGCATCTCAATCATAAAAGTCGTCAACCTCCACCAAAATCTATCTTGATGCAGCAAAGACCAGTGAACAGTATGACAATCGTCAACAAAGGCATAAAGCAGACCACCAGGTAAATCAGACTCAATTTACTCCAAGGATGAATAGAAGCCACAACCAACCTCACGTAAATCATACTCAATTTGCTCCAAAGATGAATATCAATAGAAACTATAATCACCATGTCAATAGATTCGATAGTCGCAAGAACTTCTTTAATGGGAAATGTTTTTCATGTCATAATTTTGGACACAAAGCTGCTCAATGTGTTGCTTACAGAACCATCATGACTAGAGAAGCACAAAATTAAAGGAATGTAACAGGGATCAAGAAAAGTTCCTATAATAACTTTTCTCTTCTTGAAAATGAAATAGAATGCTCAATCTATAACAACTTTGGTCATGAAGAATCTAAATGTAGGAGCAAATTTCGGCAAACATCTCAAAAGGAGCAAACTCCATTAAATCCCAAGATATGGAGAAGGAAAGAATCTCAGACAAAAAGATGTGGTATAGCCTTGTATGTAGAAGGACAAGAAAATCAGTGGTACATCGACAGTGGATGCTCAACACATGACAGGTGACAAAGAAAAACTTCACTCATATAATGCCTTCGAAAAGGAAAAGAATGTCTCATTTGGAAATGACACTCTTGCTATCATAAAAGGTAAAGGCTCTGTTTTCTTGAAAGAAAAAGTTAAAGATGGAAATGTTATGTATGTAGATGGTTTAAAGCATAACCTGTTGGGTGTCAGTCAAATGTGTGATCAAGGAATTGAAGTGGTGTTTCAATCAAACAGATGTGTTGTTCATGAGCTTGATACAAGAGAGACCGTGATCAAAGGTATAAGAACTCCAAACAACTTATACATACTCAAGGGAGGACAACAACAATGTTATCTAAGCAAAAATGATGAAAACTGGTTGTGGCATAGAAGATTGGGACATCTAAACTTTTCTCAAATAAGAAAAGCATGCAGATTCAATGTTGTTCGTGATCTTTCGGATATCAGCATCCCAGAAAATACAATATGCAAACCAATAGGAAGTAAGAGTCCAATTGCATGCTTTGCATTTATGTCAACAAACATGCTGAGATTGCCAGGGGAAAACCAAGACTTGTGGTAAATTATAAACCCCTGAATGATAATTTAGATTATGATGCTTATCCGTTGCCTAAACCCTCCATCATACTCGCCCAAATATACAGATCAAATTTTTTTTCCAAGCTTGATTTAAAGTCTGGATTTTGGCAAGTAGGAATTAAAGAAGAGGATAAGTGGAAAATTGCTTTCTCGAAACCAGAAGGGCATTACGAGTGGAACATCATGCCATTTGGTCTAATTAATGCTCCTTCTGTATTTCAGAGAATCATGGACGAGACTTTTGAAGGAATGGAGGAATTCCTGAAAAATTATATTGATGATTTACTTATTCATTCTGATAACATTACTGACCATATTAAACATCTGAGGATTTTCTTACGCAGGGTCAAAGAAATGGGAATAGTGTTATCAGAATCCAAGATGAAATTGTTCAGACCTATGATCGACTTCTTAGGATACAACATACAGTATGGTTCATATACTGTAATTCAAAGAAGTTTGAATTTTGTCGATCATTTTCCTGATGAAATAAAAGACAAAACTCAATTGCAGCGATTTTTAGGAAGTCTAAATTATATTTCAAAGTTCATCAAACATTGTGCTCAGGAGAGGAAATTGTTGAACAAAAGACTTCAGAAAAATCCAATTCCATGGAATGAAGAATGCACACAAGCTATCAGATCAATAAAGGAAAAGGTAAGAAGCATCCAGCCACTCTCCCTGATCAGAGAAGACTGCGAAAAAGTTATTATGACAGATGCAAGTCATGAAGGATGGGGAGCAATTCTATGCTAGAAAGTTCCAGGCAGTAAAAATGAGATTGAAGTTTGTTAATATGCTTCAGGCCTCTAGGCTAAAAACTAGTTAAATTGGTCAAGTTTGAAGAAAGAACTTAGAGCAGTCTGCTTAGGCATAGCAAAGTTCAGAGATTTTGTGATCTACACTAAATTCACAGTAAGAATAGATTCCCAGGCATTAAAATCTGCGATTCACAAATGTGAATTTGAGGACGCTGCTATTGTAAGATGGATAATGTAGCTCAGTCAATATAATTTTGATATTGAATTCATTAAAGGAGACAAGAATAGTTTTGCAGATATGTTAAGTAGGGAATTCTTGTCTAAACATTCAATGATGAGTTTAAGCTGCAATTTCATCCACAGAAATGAAGAGACAGTTGAAATTGAAATTTCTTCTGGATGGGTTTCCTATAATTTGAATGAAACTATTTTAGATCATGATGAAGATTGGCGACCAATCAAAGAAGTAAGATATAGAACACTGTATGCCTAAATGACAGTGTAAAGACTCTGGCGATGAATGAAGAACAGATGAAGCTATAAAGAAGCGGAGATTAAAGACCTTCTGATGAGTCCTTTCTTCAGAAGGTCTTTAATCTCTACTCTGCACAGCTTCATCTGTTCTTCATTCATCGCCACTGCTTTGGATATTCTCAACTTTCCATTGAATTCCTTCTTGAGTGGAAGATCCAGTTCATGTTTCTTAATATGCCAGAAGGCATTCGGATCTTCTGAGCAATATTCCTTGAATTTAGCAGTGAGGTCTGCTATTTCTGTGGCGAATTTTCCATTTTCCAAATTTTCTTCTGCCTTTAGGATTTCTTTCTTTGTTTCCATTTTTTCCAATAGATTCTTCATTCTTTCAATTCTTTTTAATCTATTAGGCGTATTGGAATTTATAAATGGGAAGAAAATCTCTTTACCTTCTAAGCTGACGAAGTATCCATACCTTTGACTGCTGCTGTCAAGCTTAGCTCCGTGTTTTTCAAAATTCTGAAAGAATGGAGTACCAAGATACATTGCACAATCCATTCCTGTAACTACTGGATAGACTAAATGAACTCCAATTTTTCATTCAGAAATACATCTATTTCTGCTTCATGTCTGGTAGTGATTTCTCCGCTTGTTGTAGTAATCTTAGGGCAGGTAGTTGGCCTTCTATGATTCATACTTACTACAGTATCACTTACAATATTCAATCTGGAACCCGTATCCATAAGAACTTTCCAGTACTCATATTGGTTCCCAATCTTGACCTTCATTCTTATGCAATACATAACATCTCTGTTTATTATATTGCATCCAAAATCTGTTCTGTCTCTCTCTTCTCCTTCTTCTTCTGAACTGTCATGCTGTCGGCTGTGTGTCATTACTGGATTTGCATGGAAAGTCCAGTTCTCTGTTTTTCCTGAAATATCAGGACCTTGCGAAGATGATACACCCTGGGCGTTCATTAATCTTACAGTCAAATCTTTGTGGTTCTCAATACATAGTCTCATGTTTTCTTTTATTGTCTTCCTTAATTCTTTAATTTCCTGATGGACAACAGGCAAAGTCTGCGGTAGATCTTCTCCAAAATCTTCATTTCTGAATTGCTGGGTCAGAGCTCAACTGAAAATAAGGAAGCCGGAGATACATAACCTTTGTTAGGAGACTTCTTTGAACTGGAAGATGGCTTATTGAAATGATCTGTCAACAAATATTTGTACATATCTTTAATCTGTGGATCTGTAGCTGCCATCATCTGCATGAATAAATTTCTGCTTATCTCATCATCTTATGCTTTCATCATCTTGACTGTGTTGCAATTGCAGATGTCTGGATCACTGCATTCACAATCTCTGCATTCTATGCAGTGTGGTTCTTTGCACCATTCTTCATCAGAGGAAGAGTTAGAATAAACAAAATTTATCTCATCATCTATTTCAGAACTAGATGACAAAATTTCATCACAACTGCTGGGTAAATCAAAGAAATTAACCTTTCCTCTTTTATTTCTATATGAAATCTTTTTCTTTGATTTTTCCTTTTTCTCTGGGCAATTTGGAGCTGTATGGCCCTTTTTATTACAGTTAAAACAAATGATCTCTTTTTCTTTAGAGAACATTTTTGTATGTTTGTAGGGCTTTATTCTACTGTGCTTTTTCTTTGATTTATCTTGAGAAAATTGGGAATTCTTTTGTTTGAAATGTTTTTTCTTTCTTCTATGCCCCCCAGAATTTTCAGCTTTGCCAAGATGCCACTGCTTGCATAACTGTTGATATCCATGTGCCTTTTTGGGATTCGTTGCTGCTCTAGCAATTTTCATCTGTGAACATAACTCAACAATAATTTCTTTGACAGCTTGCCGAATAATCCCAAATTCATAGTCTCCAATCTTTCCTGGTAACTTACTTACAATTGTTGTAGAAACCCATTGCGGAAGGGAAGCAAAATTTTTTTCTTTCTATTTGGGTTCTAGTATCAATTTAGGAGACAGAGTATGTAACCTATGAAGAAACTCATTAAAATACTCATCAAAATGTTGCATATTATGTAACTTCATGGCAAGTAGAGTTACAGTGGTAATGTCATTAGTGATTTGTGGAAAACCAATGAAATTCACTGTAATGCTGTAAATCAATTTCCCAATCATATTATTTACAGGCAAATGGGTGACTAGATCCATGTAGGTAGAACCATCTTCATTTAAGACCACAGACTGTTGCCAATGGGGAAGAAGATTTGGCTCTTCGATTGTTTCAGCTTTTAACCAGGAATCCAGCATTCCTTCAAATCCACCAATGATCA
Source organism: Pinus taeda (assembly GCA_000404065.3). Taxonomy (NCBI): domain Eukaryota; kingdom Viridiplantae; phylum Streptophyta; class Pinopsida; order Pinales; family Pinaceae; genus Pinus; species Pinus taeda. The sequence continues at coordinate 36,225 of APFE030332846.1, forward strand.
TTCTGGTGGCATTTATTGGGCCAATGTCATCTGAAAGGTAGGTCTTGTAACATACAAGCATGGAATGCAGCACAGACATGACTTCGGCCTATGTAAAGTTATCAATATTCCACGAATATGTGGAATTGGCAGACCAGTCCTTATGGTATTCTGATTTCATCAAATCTCTTCGGTTTGGGGCAAGGTTCCAAGTAGTATACCAACGGGACCGAGAAGAAGTAGCATTAACTTGAGTTTCAATACTTCCTTCTGGAACTGAAATACCAAACTGTTCTTTGTCTTAGACAGAAAAATTATTGATACAAGCTTCAAGTTCATCAACTTCTGGAACTGAGTCTATTTAATGGAGGCTTGTGTGTTCCTTACTTTCTTCTTCATCTTCTTGAGAGGTTTCTCCAAATAAAAAATTTCGGCGATAATTCCCTGGAATTTCTTCAGTCTCTTTGGGTTTGGATGAGGTAGCAACTAGACTAAAGAAACTAGGATTTGCAAACAAGGAATATGGATGAGTAGAAGTAGGAGGTGGAAAATTTATGGAGCTAGGGGCTTTGATGAGACTTTCTACAGAGGAGGTGAGAGAATAAGGAAGTGTGCTTTTTGGTTTAGAGAAAAAAGTTGCTGATTTATATGCATCTGTGTTAGGCTTCTTTTTCAATGAATCAATTCCCCTTGTCACTTCCCAGACTTGTTTCTTTACAATATCAAGGCTGTTAGAAACCTTGACAATTTCTTTTCCATGAGCAACAGATGCTTCATGAATCTTCTTTTCTGTTGATAGAGAGAGTTTATCTAAACTCTGTGCAATGGTTTGATCATTTTCTACCAGAGTCTTTACACTGTCATTTAGGCATACAGTGTTGTAATCTTGCTTCTGCAATACTCTTCCCATCATGAGTTTTAATTTAGAGCATGCAGTATCAACAGAATCAAACCTGGTTTTCAAGTATTTTTCAAGACTAGATAATGCCAGATTTGTCCAATTTGTAGCAGCAATGGAATCTTTGGCTGCTATAGAGGGATCATCAGGATGAGATGGGAGGACTCTGTACATTTTCCCATCTTGGCTTCTTATCACAAAATTTTTCCATGGAGGAAAAGCTGTATCAGTTTCAAAAATTTAACCATCTAAAAGTTCCCATTTATGTTTGTTAGGAGTTCCAGATCTAATAATATTTACATGGAACTGGGAACAAATTTGTCTTATTAATTCCTCTCCTTGTTGTCTTACTGCAATCAAAGATCTTGGGATATTTGGCTTGGCCAGCGTATTATGGATCTTTGGCTCAAAATCAGGGGCTTTGAGAGGAGGAGGAATCACAACAAGATTTTCAGACATCTTTTCTTCTACAAATTTTTCAGAATCTTTAATCCTTTTCTGCTTAGCTTGATTTCTGAACTGTTTGATCAAAAATTCTTCTATGATGTTTGCAGAAGGATAATACCATTCATAGAATGATATCCACTGATTGTTTGTTTTCATCCATTCCTTCCATTTCTCTACATTCCGCTTATTAAAAGCAGGTCGGTCATTCTTTGGTTGTAGGCGGACTTCTTGCAAATATAAATGTTCTTTCTCATGTGTGAACATATCCCAATTAAACATCATATTTTTCGATGAGTCTTCTGGATCATAGGGGCCAATGCCTTTGAAGATGTTTAGGAAGGCTATGATTTCTGAATCAGAAGGTATTTCAACATGCTTTGGGATTTTATCTATTGGATTCTGCCTATAAGAAGGAATGGGCAAATCTTTGTTATATCCAAGGCCTCGAGCAGAAGAACTAGAAACTGTCTGCACAAGGAGTTCTTCTTGCTGATTAAAGAATGTGACACGCTTATAGCTTTCTTCAGAAGAATCAGATGAAGGAGTGAAATTTATCATATTGATTCTTTTAGAAGAGTCACCATGAGGTGTTCGAGGATCAGAAGAAAATTGACAGAAGGTTTTTGAACAATGAGGGTGGTCACAAACTGAACTAAAAACTGAACTTTCTGATGGCTGAGCAAACAATTTCTTCAATGACTCAAAGGCAGTAGGATCAATTACAATCTGTTGCTGGGGTTGAGACTGTACAGGATGTAATTGATTATTTATTGTAGTAGGGATAGTAGAGACAGAGGGTCTACTACTTTCTTCTGTATGTTCTCGGGCAAATTGAGTGATTACCCGATCATCTAATTCTATGATTATTGACTGTGCAGCGGCAATGGGTCTTCTGATTGGTTTTTCCCAATTGGTTATCCAATCATCAGGAGGGCAAAGATCATTCCGAGAGATAGGAACTGGTGCTACTAGGTTACAAGAGGAGTCATATTGAATCAGAGTTACAGTGCCATCAGGAGGAGAATGCAAAACATCAAGAATTGTGGTGTTATAAAATCTAACACAAGTAATGTAGAAAATGGTCATATTTTTGCATTTTGATCTGAAATGCTCATAGCCTTTTGTCTGCACACCTAAGGTTAAACATTTCAGGATATGAGGGTCTGATAAAGAAACAGAAAAATTAGGATATACATCGTATGGTACAGGGTCGTCTGATAGGTTGGTTTCAATTCCACCTATGAGGGCTTTGGAGAACACAGTCCATCGATTATCAAGAAGGGCTGGAAAAACATAGGCTCTTTGTCCTTTTCTGTGCAAAGCATTTAGCCCAACTCTTACCATCCCCAGATGGACGTACTGATATCTAATTTTCAAAGAAGCTTTAATCTGTCGCTCTTCTAAGAGAGGAACAGTCATCATAAGATTAAGATTTAAATCTGTTTGAACTGCTTTTTCCCTGATTTTTATTTGACTTAAGGCTCTAAAGTGGAATGGAGATAATCATCTATAGAATTTTGCAGGAGATACTGGAGGTAATTTCTAGTTTATAGTAGGATTTAATTCTTCTTGTTCAATAGAGGCAAAATTTCCGGAAGAGGATTCAGTATGACATATAGTTTCTAATCCAGATCTTAATTCATCTTCATTTTGAACATCTTGAAAATGTTTCGATCCAAACATTCCTTTTGAACTAGATGGAGCATCCATTTTAGAATAGAGAGAAGATACTTAAGAATAATACCTGGAAAAATCTTGCTGATGAATATCAAGAAGTTTTACGGCTTCCTGTTGTAGGAGAAATTGTGGCTTCCTTGACTCGAATTCTATGCCAGACGTCTTCAACACCCTTCAAACGCCAACTGCAGCAACCACGTGCTACAAACGCTATTCCTAGCCTCATCAAATTCGTGATCCACTCAAACAATATCTCACAAACAACATCCACTCAAACAAATACTTGGATCTGATACCATTTAACAGGACCTTTTCATAGATATCAAATATGCGGAAATAAAGAGATAGATATCACAAGGTAGAGTGGAGAAATAACAGATATTTTATTATAAGATGGATGCACAGGTTACATATGTGAACGGAGTTACAAAATTACAGAGGAGAATCATTTTCCTCAGATCGACTGTTGTGGCATTTAGTAGATATAAGTTTGCTGAAGCATAACAGATCTACAGGCTACCTAGCCAAAAAACAGACTGAGTCTAAAAGATTATTACAGAACAACAAACCCTCTAAAAGATACGGCCACTTTAGGTTCACACCAGCATCAAGCACTGATGCACAGGCTTCTCGAATCACCTAAATACTTTGAGTTTTCTCGCGTTGCAAGCAGATCAGACTAATAGTCCGCAGATGCAGAGCAGGAGAACTCTCGACTCAGACTCTAGACTAGACTCAACCGAATGGGTCTCACTCCAAGGCTTCTTTCTTTTATAGCCCATGGAGGGAACAATCATTCGTGAACTTCATGATTACAACTGATGACTCAAAAGTAAAGATGTTGTACTTTACTGAACAAATCATCGAAAACTAGATTCGGGCATGGGGACTTATTCCCATGTTATCTCGTCCCTTCTCCTTTTATGGATAGCCAGAGGCATGTGGGGACCGAATCTAGGACACTTATTATGTTTACACAGTGGAGATTTCCAATACGAGGGAATCCAAGAAAGCTCGAAAAGAAACAAATCTGTACAAAGATTACACAGTGGAGATTTCCAGTATGAGGGAATCCACGAAAGCTCGTCCAACACCATAGTCGGTTGGAAAGACGTCACTCAAAAGTATAATAATCTATCTGTGGATAGATATAGTATTGGTAATTCCATCTTTCAATTAAGTAGTTTGAGTAGAATTGTACCCAAACTTCCTTTTCAGATTCCCATGTGGCATCATCATACGGATCCGGTAAATCTAGCTCATGTAAATTCAGGACAGATTCAAATCTGGGTCTGTCTGTCTGTGGAACTCTTCATAATTAGTACTGGGAAGAATCTTTCAGCACTTGTAATTATTCATTGCAAACCATCTCATATGTCCACATCTTCTGACACCATTCAAAAAGTCTGTGTCACTCAAGTCCATCAAGTCTCTTATTGTTTTATTTAACACTTGGGTTCTTAGCATGCTGGGAGTACTGAAATTTGGTATTTTCAGCATGTTTAGTGAGTAAGGATTAGTGATTAATAGAGATAACCCATATATTTTCCACCAATCCATAAACCATTCTGGAACTGGGTCATCTTCTTCCATATCTTCGACAGGTGTATCTTCAAATATGAAAGAAAATTGTAAAGAATAAAACAAATTAACTGAGAAATTTTGCAAATTCATGGCTGCATAAAATGCTTCCTGCTGGTGATCTGGATCACAATTTTCCCTGTGTAGATGGTTGTCAAATCTTCTGAAAGTTATATGACAACTGATGATCCTGTTATCATCATCATTATCTCTTTCAATCCTGTAAGAGATACTCCCAATCTGTCTTAAATAATCTAAAGCTTCAAGAGCTTCGTCATTTGCTTCATTCTGATGGGGATCTGTCCAAAGGAAATCAATACCTGTTCCTTGGATTTTATCTATTGGTTTGCAATCTTGACCTTCATTCTTATGCAATACATAACATCTCTGTTTATTATATTGCATCCAAAAACTATTCTTGTCTCCTTTAATTAATTCAATATTTAAATTATATTGACTGAGCTGCATTATCCATCTTACAATAGTAGCGTCCTCAAATTTACATTTGTGAATGGCAGATTTTAATGCCTGGTAGTCTGTTCTTACTGTGAATTTAGTGTAGATCACGAAATCTTTGAACTTTTCTATGCCTAAGCAGACTGCTCTGAGTTCTTTCTTCAAACTTGACCAATTTAACTGGTTTTTAGCGCAGAGGCCCGAAGCATATTGACAAACTTCAATCTCATTTTTATTGTTTGGAACTTTCTGACATAGAATTTCTCCCCATCCTTCATGACTTGAATTTGTCATAATAACTTTTTCCCAGTCTTCTCTGATCGGGGAGAGTGGCTAGATGCTTCTTACCTTTTCCTTTATTGATCTGAAAGCTTGCGTGCATTCTTCATTCCATGGAATTGGATTTTTTTGAAGTCTTTTGTTCAACAATTTCCTCTCCTGAGCACAATGTTTGATGAACTTTGAAATATAATTTAGACTTCCTAAAAATCGTTGCAATTGAGTTTTGTCTTTTATTTCATCAGGAAAATGATCGACAAAATTCAAACTTCTTTGAATTACAGTATATGAACCATATTGTATGTTGTATCCTAAGAAGTCGATCATAGGCCTGAACAATTTCATCTTGGATTCTGATAACACTATTCCCATTTCTTTGACCCTGCGTAAGAAAATCCTCAGATGTTTAATATGGTCAGTAATGTTATCAGAATGAATAAGTAAATCATCAATATACTTTTTCAGGAATTCCTCCATTCCTTCAAAAGTCTCGTCCATGATTCTCTGAAATACAGAAGGAGCATTAATTAGAGCAAATGGCATGATGTTCCACTCGTAATGCCCTTCTGGTACTGAGAAAGTAGTTTTCCACTTATCCTCTTCTTTAATTCCTACTTGCCAAAATCCAGACTTTAAATCAAACTTGGAAAAAAATTTTGATCTGGATATTTGGGCGAGCATGATGGAGGGTTTAGGCAACGGATAAGCATCATAATCTAAATTATCATTCAGGGGTTTATAATTTACCACAAGTCTTGGTTTTCCCCTGGCAATCTCAGCATGTTTGTTGACATAAAATGCAAAGCATGCAATTGGACTCTTACTTCTTCTGATGAGTCCTTTCTTCAGAAGGTCTTTAATCTCTGCTCTGCACAGCTTCATCTGTTCTTCATTCATCGCCACTGCTTTGGATCTTCTCAACTTTCCACTGAATTCCTTCTTGAGTGGAAGATCCAGTTCATGTTTCTTAATATGCCAGAAGGCATTCGGATCTTCTGAGCAACATTCCTTGAATTTAGCAGTGAGGTCTGCTATTTCTGTGGCGAATTTTCCATTTTCCAAATTTTCTTCTACCTTTAGGATTTCTTTCTTTGTTTCCATTTTTGCCAATAGATTCTGCATTCTTTCAATTCTTTTTAATCTATTAGGCGTATTGGAATTTATAAATGGGAAGAAAATCTCTTTACCTTCTAAGCTGACGAAGTATCCATACCTTTGACTGCTGTTGTCAAGCTTAGCTCCGTGTTTTTCAAAATTCTGAAAGAATGGAGTACCAAGATACATTGCATAATCCATTCCTGTAACTACTGGACAGACTAAATGAACTCCAATTTTTTCATTCAGAAATACATCTATTTCTGCTTCATGTCTCGTAGTGATTTCTCCGCTTACTGTAGTAATCTTAGGGCAGGCAGTTGGCCTTCTATGATTCATACTTACTACAGTATCACTTACAATATTCAATCTGGAACCCGTATCCATAAGAACTTTCCAGTACTCATATTGGTTCCCAATATTGACCTTAATTCTTATGCAATACATAACATCTCTGTTTATTATATTGCATCCAAAATCTGTTTTGTCTCTCTCTTCCCCTTCTTCTTCTGAACTGTCGTGCTGTCGGCTGTGTGTCATTACTAGATTTGCATGGAAAGTCCAGTTCTCTGTTTTTCCTGAAATATCAGGACCTTGCGAAGATGATGCACCCTAGGCGTTCATTAATCTTACAGTCAAATATTTGTGGTTCTCAATACATAGTCTCCTGTTTTCTTTTATTGTCTTCCTTAATTCTTTAATTGCCTGATCGACAGCGGGCAAAGTCTGCGGTAGATCTTCTCCAAAATATTCATTTCTGAATTGCTAGGTCAGAGCTTCAACTGAAAATAAGGAAGCCGGAGGTACATAACCTTTGTTAGGAAACTTCTTTGAACTGGAAGATGGCTTATTGAAATGATCTGTCAACAAAGATGTGTACATATCTTTAATCTACGGATCTGTAGCTGCCATCATCTGCATGAATAAATTTCTGCTTATCTCATCATCTTCTGCTTTCATCATCCTGACTGTGTTGCAGTTGCAGATGTCTGGATCACTGCATTCACAATCTCTGCATTCTGTGCAGTGTGGGTCTTTGCACCATTCTTCATCAGAGGAAGAGTTAGAATAAACAAAATTTATTTCATCATCAATTTCAGAACTAAATGACAAAATTTCATCACAACTGCTGGGTAAAACAAAGAAATTAACCTTTCCTTTTTTATTTCTATATGAAATCTTTTTCTTTGATTTTTCCTTTTTCTCTGGGCAATTTGGAGTTGTATGGCCCTTTTTATTACAGTTAAAACAAATGATCTCTTTTTCTTTAGAGAACATTTTTGTATGTTTGTAGGGCTTTATTCCACTGTGCTTTTTCTTTGATTTATCTTGAGAAAGCTGGGAATTATTTTGTTTGAAATGTTTTTTCTTTCTTCTATGCCCCCCAGAATTTTCAGCTTTGCCAAGATGCCAGTGCTTGCATAACTGTTGATATCCATGTGGCTTTTTGGGATTCGTTGCTGCTCTAGCAATTTTCATCTGTGAACATAAATCAGCAATAATTGCTTTGACAGCTTGCCGAATAATCCCAAATTTATAGTCTCCAATCTTTCCTGGTAACTTATTTACAATTGCTGTAGAAACCCATTGCGGAAGGGAAGCAACAAAAATTTCTTTCCATTTGGGTTCTAGTATCAATTCAGGAGACAGAGTATGTAACCTATGAAGAAATTCATTAAAATACTCATCAAAATGTTCCATATTATGTAACTTCATGGCAAGTAGAGTTACAGTGGTAATGTCATTAGTGATTTGTGGAAAACCAATGAAATTCACTGTAATGTTGTAAATCAATTTCCCAATCATATTATTTACAGGAAAATGGGTGACTGGATCCATGTAGGTAGAACCATCTTCATTTAAGACCACAGACAGTTCCCAATGGGGAAGAAGGTTTGGCTCTTTGATTGTTTCAGCTTTTAACCAGGAATCCAGCGTTCCTTCAAATCCGCCAATGATCATTCTGGTGGCATTTATTGGGCCAATGTCATCTGAGAGATAGGTTCTGTTACATACAAGCATGGAATGCAGCATAGACATGACTTTGGCCTCTGTACAGTTATCAATATTCCACGAATATGTGGAATTGGTAGACCAGTCCTTATGGTATTCTGATTTCATCAAATCTCTTCGGTTTGGGGCAGGGTTCCAAGTAGTATCCCAACGGGACCGAGAAGAAGTAGCATTAACTTGAGTTTCAATACTTCCTTCTAGAACTGAAATACCAAATTGTTCTTTGTCTTGGACAGAAAAATTATTGATACAAGCTTCAAGTTCATCAACTTCTGGAACTGAATCTATTTTATGGAGGCTTGTATGTTCCTTACTTTCTTCTTCATCTTCTTGAGAGGTTTCTCCAAATAAAAAAATTCGGCGATAATTCCCTGGAATTTCTTCAATCTCTTTAGGTTTGGATGAGGTAGCAACTGGACTAAAGAAACTAGGATTTGCAAACAAGGAATATGGATGAGTAGAAGTAGGAGGTGGAAAATTTATGGAGCTAGGGGCTTTGATGAGACTTTCTACAGAGGAGGTGAGAGAATAAGGAAGTGTGCTTTTTGGTTCAGAGAAAAGAGTTGCCGATTTATATGCATTTGTGTTAGGCTTCTTTTTCAATGAATCAATTCCCCTTGTCACTTCCCAGACTTATTTCTTTACAGTATCAAGGCTGTTAGAAACCTTGACAATTTCTTTTCCATGAGCAACAGATGCTTCATGAATATTCTTTTTTGTTGATAGAGAGAGTTTATCTAAACTCTGTGCAATGGTTTGATCATTTTCTGCCAGAGTCTTTACACTGTCATTTAGGCATACATTGTTGTAATCTTGCTTCTGCAATACTCTTCCCATCATGAGTTTTAATTCAGAGCATGCAGTATCAACAGAATCAAACCTGGTTTTCAAGTATTTTTCAAGACTAGATAATGCCAGATTTGTCCAATTTGTAGCAGCAATGGAATCTTTGGCTGCTATAGAGGGATCATCAGGATGAGATGGGAGGACTCTGTACATTTTCCCATCTTGGCTTTTTATCACAAAATTTTTCCATGGAGGAAAATCTGTATCAGTTTCAAAAATTGAACCATCTAAAAGTTCCCATTTATGTTTGTTAGGAGTTCCAGATCTAATCATATTTACATGGAACTAGGAACAAATTTGTCTTATTAATTCCTCTCCTTGTTGTCTTACTGCAATCAAAGATCTTGGGATATTTGGCTTGGCCAGCATATTATGGATCTTTGGCTCAAAAGCAGGGGCTTTGAGAGGAGGAGGAATCACAACAGGATTTTCAGACATCTTTTCTTCTACAAATTTTTCAGAATCTTTAATCCTTTTCTACTTAGCTTGATTTCTGAACTGTTTGATCAAAGATTCTTCTATGATGTTTACAGAAGTATAATACCATTCATAGAATGATATCCACTGATTGTTTGTTTTCATCCATTCCTTCCATTTCTCTACATTCTTCTTATTAAAAGCAGGTCTGTCATTCTTTGGTTGTAGGCGGACTTCTTGCAGATATAAATGTTCTTTCTCATGTGTGAACATATCCCAATTAAACATTTTCGTTTTCCATGAGTCTTCTGGATCATAGGGGCCAATGCCTTTGAAGATCTTTAGGAAGGCTATGATTTCTGAATCAGAAGGGATTTCAACATGCTTTGGGATTTTATCTATTGGATTCCACCTATGAGAAGGAATGGGCAAATCTTTGTTATATCCAAGGCCTCGAGGAGAAGAACTAGAAACTGTCTGTACAAGGAGTTCTTCTTGCAGATTAAAGAATGTGACACGCTTATAGCTTTCTTCAGAAGAATCAGATGGAGTGAAATTTATCATATTGATTCTTTTTGAACAATGAGGATGGTCACAAACTGAACTAAAAACTGAACTTTCTAATGGCTGAGCGAACAATTTCTTCAATGACTCAAAGACAGCAAGATCAATTACAATCTTTTGCTGGGGCTGAGACTATACAGGATGTAATTGATTATTTATTGTAGTATGGATAGTAGAGACAGAGGGTCTACTACTTTCTTCTGTATGTTCTCGGGGAAATCGAGTGATTACCCGATCATCTAATTCTGTGATTATTGACTGTGCAGCAACAATGGGTCTTCTGACTGGTTTTGCCCAATTGGTTATCCAATCATCAGGAGGGCAAAGATCATTCCGAGAGATAGGAACTGGTGCTACTGGGTTACAGGAGGAGTCATATTGAATCAGAGTTACAGTGCCATCAAGAGGAGAATGCAAAACAGCAGGAATTGTGGTGTTATAAAATCTAACACAAGTAATGTAGAAAATGGTCATATTTTTGGATTTTGATCTGAAATTCTCATAGCCTTTTGTCTGCACACCTAAGGTTAAACATTTCAGGATATGAGGGTCTATAAAGAAACAGAAAAATTAGGATATACATCGTATTGTACAGGGCCGTCCGATAGGCTGGTTTCAATTCCACCTATGAGGGCTTTGGAGAACACAGTCCATCGATTATCAAGAAGGGCTGAAAAAACATCGGCTCTTTGTCTTTTTCTGTGCAAAGAATTTAGCCCGACTCTTACCATCCCCAGATGGACGTACTGATATCCACTTTTCAAAGCAGCTTTAATCTGTCGCTCTTTCAGAATTTTGAAAAACACAAAGCTAAGCTTGACAGCAGCAGTCAAAGGTATGGATACTTCGTCAGCTTAGAAGGTAAGGAGATTTTCTTCCCATTTATAAATTCAACAAAATAAAGATGGTATTTTTCTTTCACAAACCAAATATCTCAAACAGAACTTGATAAGGTATGAAATGGAAATTCTAAACCTGTATGTACCCCAATGGTAACAGGATGCAGTCTCAACTCAAATGATGAATCAGAAGTAGTACATCAACCAACTTATAGATCCATGATTTGCAGCCTACTTTATCTAACAGGTACCTGACCTGACATCATGCATGTAGTAGGAATAGTTGGAAGATTCCAAGAAAATCCAAAGGAATCACACTTTCAGGCAGTCAGGACTTTGGTTTATGGTATCCTAGAGATGCAGATCTTGCTCTTCATGCATATATAGATGCAAGTTGGGCAGGAATTGTTGATGACAGAAAAATAACTAGTGATGGTGCATTCTATATGGGTTCCAGGTGAGTGTCTTGGTTCAGCAAGAAACAAAGTTCAATTTCTTTATCTATAGCTGAAGCAGAATATGTGGTTGATGCATCTTGCTGCACGCAACTAGTTTGGATGATGCAAACCTTGCAAGACATTCAGATCACATGTACTCCACCCATCTCCATTCTATGTGATAATACAAATGCCATCAGTATTTCAAAGAATCCAGTCATGCACTCCAAGACCAAGAACATACCCATCAAATACCATTTTCTACGTGAACAAGTGCTTGAACAAAAGGTCAAATTGGAGTATGTTCCCTCCAAAGAATAGGTTGCTGATATATTCATTAAACCACTACCTAGAGAAACTTTTGAATATCTCAAATAAAAGCTGGGAGTAGTTTCTGCATCATCCTGTTGTTAAATCCAATTTTTCAGAGAAAGGTTATTATACGTGTGTTTCATGAAGTATAGTCGCATACACATGTGAGTTTCTGTGGGTCAAGGAGCGTATATGTTTTTCAGACAAGAAAAATAATGGAGCAGGCTTTGATATGGATGCTTTGTCTGATGCTTGATGATTACAGTCTATTGATATTCTCTGTTCATTAATTTTTATCTAACTAACAAAGATGCCTTGATCATTGACTCGTTAAGAATGCACAGGTAGCACAGGTTCAAGGGGAGCATGAACCTTCACTCGCATTCTGCATTTTTTCCATTATGGTTGCTGAGTCCAGCTATGGCTTCAGATATTTATACCTTTTGTTGCTTAAATCATGTAAAAGTCTAGGGAGTGATATGTCTTCTCATACATTTGAATGAGGCCTATTAGACAAATGATGTAATTTGTATCCCCACTTTGCATGGGATGGATGATGTAATTATATTTTTTTCATATATAAACAGTCGATATATCCCCACTTGGTTGGGTGGATGAGTCAAATTTGGTATATCCCCACTGGGTTGGGAGATGGATGTATGTATAAGTCATTGGTGATAGGAAGGTCATACTCACATAGTTGAGTTATAGGGTCATGTTATTCTTTTGGAGAATATTTCTGCAAACTCTGCTTATGCTCAGGGGGATCATGGATAGTTTCAGCATCTCAACATGTACAAAGGGAAGCTCAATCAGACAATTCAGCATGTACTTAGGGGGAGCATGAACAACATAGGGGAGAGAATATCATGGTCCTCCCTTTGCCCTTTATGTTAGAGGGGGAGAGTGTCTTGGTGTTGTTGTTGTCATCAAGTCCAAAGGGGGAGACTGTTTGCATTATGATAAAGGTGTTGTTCTTGATGGAAACTCACTCAGAGGAAATTTCACAGTGCAGCAGGTCAGCAACAAAGGATTACAGATCAAACTCCAAAGAATGAAGAAAGAGAGGTATACGTTGGTTCACTCTGTCCAAGGCGCATATACACGTGGTTTAACATAACAAAAGTAGTGTATAACGTATACACGCACTTTTGCATGAGGAAAAGTGCGTACATGTTGGAAAACCAAGTTTTTTGGTCCAAGGTATTTTATCCAAGGTAATTGGTTTGAGGTATTTGGTCCAAGGTATTGACCCAAGGTATTGGGTCCAAGGTATTGGTCCTAAGTGGTTTTGGTTCAAGGTATTGAGAAAGGCCTAAGAGTATATAAGGAGGAGAAGATCATTAGGCCAAGGTGTGCAAGCAATGAGATTCTAAGAAATACTTCTATCTGAAGTATATATTATCTTGCAGGGTTATGTTTGGGACTGGATCTGAAATATTCATGTGCACCTTGAGTTCAACATTGGATCAAGAATCATGAGACTTGAAATGACTTATTCTTGAATGATCTGATATTGGTTAAGCCCAGATCTAATGTTTTGTACCTATTCTATTTGTTACCTATCATGATCTGGGTTTGTCTAAAGTCTGGAATTGCAGCAAAGTTCTGAGTCAAAATTTGCAGATCAGTACACAAGTTCGTCTCGGCCAAAGTGCGTGTACATGTAGGTTTGACTCTTTCAAGTAGCATATACAAAAAGAAAAGATTATGTTCAGATTTGGCTTATCTATCTGATCAAATTTTGTTGTTTTACTATTGTCTGTCAATGAAGTCTTCTTAGATCTGAATGTATAAATATTGTATAAGGAAATTGAGTCTGATTGATTGATTGATTGATAAGGAAGGGTGATCCTTAGTGCTATATGTTTTTAACTCTGTAATATGTCAGTAGATCTTTAGAATGTCACTGATTGGTACAGTCTATGGTTCAGAAGTTTATGATTCAGTATCTTTAGAGATATACACAGGTTGGGTTAAAGGAAGTAGTGTATACACGCAGGTTGGGTAAAACCAAGTAGCATATACACAACTAATGCATGATTTTTGAGGTTACAACTAGTTTTGGATGATGATGCAGGGTTTTGGGTTCAACACAGTGTTCTGGTGTCAGTGATCTAATTGTTCAGATTAACTGAATATTGGTTGATGCAGTTTCAGTTTAAAAGGCTTTGATGTGTCTAGTGTGAAAATTTGATGAAACATGGCCTTCATCTTCTGGTGTTGTGATCCAGGAGTATCTAGTCTGAAAATTTATGAAATGTGGTCCCTGGTGGAAGAGTGGAGCTTTCTGTAGGTTGGCACCTACATACTAGTAAACATATTGGCTAGTAAAAGAGCTAGGGGGTTGTAGCTCCCTTCCAGTAGAAGCTGGAAAATGAGAGAAGGTTGTAACCTTCTGCAAGTAGAAACCTACGTACTAGTAAGAGTCTTCACTAGTACAAGATTGTAAATAGATTTTCTTATTATTAAAATAAGACAGAGACGACCGCAATAGGTGGTTTTTACCCACGTTGGGTTTCCACCTTAAATCTTGGTGTTGCTTATGTGTGATGCTTTACTCTTCTTTTACTGCGTTGTCTAATAAATATTTGATAGACTGGTCTAAGCTCAACACATGATAAACTGTCTAAATCAAAAGTTCTCTGCATATACGGTGGTTTCTTTAAGCACAGTCGCATGTACATGCTAGTTCACTTCACTAAAGTAGCGTATATAAATATGTTTTGGAAATAAAATTATTGATCTAATAATATTGATTCATCCCCCTCTCAGTATTATTTCCAACATAAGGGAGCCAACTCCTAGTGTAATCTTGGAGGGAAGCTCCAAAGAAAACTTTGAAGAAGAAACCCAAGAGAAATCTACGCATGAGTCAGAGCACTCAGAGAGATAGTCTCAAAATGGGGGAGGAAACACAAATAAAGGGTCTGAAAAAGACACAGCTGTAACTAAAGAGGAGATGACCAAGCAAGCCTTAGCAAAGAAACAAGCAGAGGTTTCCTCTACTTCAACTCAGTCAGGTAAAACTCCAATTATTGACCTTAAACAAGAATGGGAAAAATTCAACAAAAGTTTCCACACATATACAAACCTAGAGAAAACATATGGAATGAAAACTCCCAAGCAAACCCAGCATAAGTCAACTCCAGAAACAACTGGGGAAGGAGCTACAAGCACTCAGGACGTTGAAATCATTCTTGCTACTCCTACTTCGGAAATTGTTTTAAGAATTTAGGAAATACCTCTGCTAGATGTATTCTATAGTCCTACCCACAAAGTTGTAGTCAAGAGATAATAGAAGAGAATAAATCTAGACTTTGTGGCTCTTACGACTTCGGAAAATGAACCAATGGACATTGTATTGAAGAACTCACCTATCGACCCATCTGAGAATCTCACGAAGCTATCGCAATTAGAAGGAGCCTATGCCACAACAACTATTGAAAAGGTGAGAGAGGTCCAAATTCTGCTCAAGGAAAAGGAATAGAAAATTTTGTTGCTAGAACAACAATAGCCCAAGAAAAATCTAATCACCAAGCAAAATTACAAGTAGCCCAGCTCCAAAAGGAATTTGAACAGATGAGAATACAACATCAAGCCAACTTAGCAAAAAAGGATTTGTAGATACAAGCCATGATATATAAACTTAAAGACAATCCGCAAATTGATGAATTCATCAAATAAGCACTTAGGCCCAATTCCTTACTAATGCAACAAAAGGAAGTATTTTTCCATAAAATCTCGCAAATAAATCCTTATTGCGAGACTAGTGATAAATTAACAAGCCAAGTTATTGATATGAGGTTTGATTATGAAGAAATCCACAAAAGGGCTTATGAATTTATCACTTGGAAAGAATGATAGGATGGGGTAAAGGTTGACCTACCAAAGCTGGAAGAATCTCATAAAGATATTATGTCCACGGATTGGGATTCTCAGTTGAAATAGGCAGAAAGGGAAACAGCGATAGAAAAGACAAAAACAAATAACATAATAGAAGCCATTAACGAAAATATTCATGGTGCCAATCTTATGAAAGAGTGTGTACTAGGGCTTCTTCCAAATGTTAAACAGCTAGAGTAGAAATGGAAACAGGCAGCGCAGGAAAAGGAGGAGGCAATCAAATAGTTAAATAGGCTGAATTGGGAAGCATACTGTCAGTTTCTAGTAAAACCACACAGCCAGTGGATGAATCTAACATGTTTAACAACCTCTACACAAAAGATGGTGTTGGCATTGACAGATGCCATATTTGCTAGGCAGTTAAATTTTGCAATCGGCCAACCACCTCAGCTCAAGCCAAAGACTAATATTTGCGACCTTAGAGGTCAAGTTCAAAGGAGTTAATCGTTAATCTATTTTTATTTTAGTTTTATTTTTACATATTCTAAGGAAGGTTGTTTGAAACCTCCTCCTCTATTTTTGTAATAATCTATTTTAAGACATATAGTTTAGTATTTAAACCCCTCACATGCATTTGGACAGGGGTCCAGGAATTTTATCAAAAACACTTTTCAAAGCATTGCACTTCTGTACTTTTGAGGAGGTTTTGATTAAATGAATGGAAAAAGATCTATTTTCTTTTAAATATCTAGCATGCTCTACTGAAATTCACTTCTATACTCTTAAAATGTGTTGGATTGATTGAAATTGGGTCAAATTGTTGAAGCACATGAGCAGGACTTATCATATATGGTACTTTTATCTTATGATCATGTTTTATTTATGTATTAATAAATACTTCTTCTTTCAATTGTTTTATGTATGAAAGTATGAATTATAGTTTTAACATCATTGCACTTCTGTATGATGTTAGCTCTGACTCTGTTTTGAATACACGAACGATTTTATATGAAATATATTTTTCTCAATCGTTTTGTCTCACTATTTATCCAAAATGATTATTGTTAAAAGATTTAATTTCTTGTTGCAATTGATTGATATTTATTACCAATTGTTGTAAGACATCATTGTAGATCGCATATCGTATTTTATTCCTGAGTATACTTATAGTTAAATAATGTTAAATTAGTATAGATGCATGTTTTTAGAAGTTAGATTAGATTACACTAAGCTTAATCATCTTTTGTTACATCATATGTCATCCCACCATCACTATCAAATATTTTCTGGGAAATTGGTCCCATTATCCCTAGTCGGAGCCACTATACCAAACAGAAAAGGAGTTTCTTTCAAGGTCCGGACTGGGTGGTTTTCCCCCATGTTGTCACAATGATTTTTTAGGCTTCAACATTTTGGCGCTAGAAGGATGGCCTAACTATGAATGGCAATCAAATCTAAATCAGTAAACCATTCTAAGAATAAAACTCCCTCACCGTCACCTACAACTTCTCGGTTGCATTCTAAATCCCCAAATCCTAGGCAAGGAGTTGTAAATAAATCATTAGAATCCACTACTGTGATCCCAAACAAATCAGATCAATATTATTCTATAGAAAATCCTGAAGTACAATCTTTAATCCTTAAACTGCAGGTGATTTCTTTATCTCAAGAAGAATCTGAGTTATCCCAATCTAGTGTTTCTTCTCAATTTTCTTCCTCTCAAACGTTAACTAGATCATAGAGCAAAAAATTTAGGATCCCCCCATTTGAATTCCCTCTACCAAACTAAAGGAAAACTAAGAAAACATATTTTGAATCTCATAGTGAGGTTCTCTCATCATCACCTAAAACACCCTCATTCATTCCATCCACTTCATCACAAAATCAATCATCCACCTCATAACTCCATATCATGATTTACACTGGTACTAGAGCACAAACCTCCTCTACCCAATCACCTTCAAC
The DNA here is from genome assembly GCA_000404065.3 of Pinus taeda. Classification (NCBI taxonomy): domain Eukaryota; kingdom Viridiplantae; phylum Streptophyta; class Pinopsida; order Pinales; family Pinaceae; genus Pinus; species Pinus taeda. Next base: position 53,876 of record APFE030332846.1, read on the forward strand.
TACTAGAACATCTTCCTCTACACAGATACCCACGATGGCTCAAAGACCATGGATAAATCCAAGAGTTGTTCGAATGGCAGGACCATTACACCCACTACATGTGCATCCAATGAAATGGCTTCCAAAATTTAACCCTAATGATGGTCTGCTTGCTGAAGAAAACATAAACAACTTTATGTTGTCCATAAATATGAAGTGGTAGAAGAATATGAAGTTGTAGGATTATCCCCTTATACTTTACAAGGATCAGCAGAATCAAGGTATTTTTCATTACCATCTAGTTCCATTAATAATTGGGATGCCTTTCAAGAGAAGTTCCTAACCAAGTTTGGAGATGACCAATCAACAACTACTCTTCTCAATGATCTCTCCAACTTGAAAGATGAACCTAGAGAACCAATTAAGGGCATCAATTCATGTTTTAATAAGTTATTGAATAAGATCCCAAAGGCATCCAAGCCTAGTGATGAAGTCCAAAATGAATGGTACATTTCTGCTCTTCCCTCAAATGTAGCTATTTTTGTCGATAGGGCTGCCAAACCAACTTTGGAAGAAAACATGAAAGAAGCCATAGCTATAGAAAAATGCATTTTAGCTTTAGAGAAAAATAATGCATTAGAAGAACGAAAATCCAAGAAGGTAACTTTTAGGGACAAATCTAAGAAAAGAACACCTCAAGATCCTTTTGATTTTGAAGGACTGTAAAAGGTCCTTAAAACCATGTCCAATGAAATGGTCGACATCAAAAAATAGGTAGTCGAGACTTTCTCAAGGAAAGCTTACATACCTTACAAAATAAATCCTTCCTTTGATCCTAAGCCTCCAAGTAAAATATCAAACGTTGAATCAGATGTAGAGGAAGAGGAACTCTCCACAGCTAAAGAACAAACTAATGACGAAGAAGTATTTGAATTACAAGGAATGTGGGATTTTATCCTTCCTAATGAAGAAGCACAAGCAGCATTACCTATCACAACCAGGAGTAGAAGCACTGTATATTTTCCACAAACAAATCCAAAACAAAAAGAATCAACTCCAACTCCCAAAGATAAAGTAATAGGTAAGAAATCTTCCCCCAAATCCACTCAAACCACTCCTCCTCAATCAAATTCTTCACCTTCAACTAAAACCCTGCTAGTCTCTGATGAAATGGAACACAACACTGTTGAAGATATGAAAAACACTAGGGAAAATATTACATTCCATGAGCTTAGCAAGTTATAACATCAATAGAAGCTATTGCTCAAAGAACTAAAACTAGTCGCTACTTCTCCTCTTCCCGTTGATGTAATCTCATAGGTTGCTCAAGAAATGGGAAGGCTTCCTACTAGCTCATTAGATAAAATCAGTTCAACTAATATTTCTCTAATAGGAGGAAGATTCAAATCCCATACACCACCATTTCTTCTAATTTTTGAAGTTTTCAATAAAAATCTACACAATTGTTTAGTTGATTCTGGAGCTTCATCCAACATTCTACCAAGAAAAATTTGTGCAAAATTGAATGTGGAGCCCCAAAAATATGTTGGTCGCATCATGCAGTTAGATCAATCTCAAGTCAAACTTATAGGGGAATTCAATCAAGTCATTATTCGACTCTCATCAAACCCAAAAGTATGTCAAGTCATTGACATTCTTGTGGCTGATATCCTGGAATTCTTCGGCTTAATCCTTAGTAGAGACTGGTCAAAAAATCTTCATGGCTATTTCGTAACTGGTTGGTCCCACGTGTGGCTTCCCTATAATGGTAAGCCGAATCAAATAAGGGTTGACTGAGAGAAACATCAAAAGTATATCATCACAGAGCTAGAGGGAGAAAATGAACCTATCGCATATAGCAGCAATATCATTGGAAATTATTCAGTTGAATCATTTCTAGGCACTTGTAATGCAAATACATCACCCTTCTTGGAAAATTGTATTATATCACAAATCGAAAATTATTCTCAAATAGATTCTTCTAAGTGCATAAATTTTGTAGATAAACCTGTAGTTGAGTCTTTATTTTGGAAATTATACTTTGATGGATCTAAATCTAACAATCGAGCTGGAGCAGGATGCATATTAGTTAGCCCAGAAGGGGAAAAAAATATGTTAGCATGCAGACCTGAATGCGAATACGCAAATACCACTGCTGAATATGAAGCATTAGTTCAAGGGTTGCATAAAGCCATCGATCTTGATATCAAATATCTTCAAGTGTTTGAAGGTTCAGAAATTGTAATTAAATAGATCAGGAATATTATGCATTGTCTCTCTAGACATTTGAAACATTATCAATCATTATTCCAAGACCTCACCTCTCATTTTACAGCGTTCAACATTTCCCCTATTCCAAGACTCCAAAATGCAACTGTCGATATTTTGGCTAATGTTGCATCCAAGCTCATTCCACCACGAGATTATAGCCCCAACTCTTTTCTATTGAATTAATTTTTAGGCCTTCTATTCCCAACAATATCACCAATTGGCAAGTATTTAATAATGATCTAGATGTCATAAATTTTCTAACATCTGAAGGCTCTTATGATGACCAAATAATAGATGAAGATCAACAAGACACCCTGCTTAAGCAAGAAATAACTGCAAATTCCATACCTAAATGTGTGGTTAAGCTCGAAGACTTATATGATCTTAAGGACAGGTTCAAGAAACCCACTAACTCAAAACTTCAAAGTTCAGCTTTGAGGTTCGAATTAGTTAATCTTGAAACTAACCTTAAACCTCAAAATATCAATCTAGGACTTGGTCTTACACGAGATGAAATATTAGCCTTTTTTCATTTGTTAAAGAAATACAAAAATGTATTTGCTTGGAACTATGAAGATGTTAAGACATATGATACTTACATCATTCAACATACCATTCCCATGATATCCGATGAAAATACTGTACAACAGATGTTGAGAAAGATTCATCTAAATTTGGAAAATCAGATCATATCTGAATTGAATAAGCTTCTCAAAGCCAAAATAATTTTTCTTGTTAGGCATTCAAGGTGGGTTTCTAACCTTGTTCCAGTCAGGAAGAAGAATGGTGATATTCAAATATATATAGACTTTCGCAATCTCAACAAAGCTTGTCATAAGGACAACTTTTCATTACCTCCTATGGAACAGATACTGCAATTATTTGCAGGCTCAAAACTGATGTCTTTTTTGTATGGATTTTCTGGTTATAATAAGATTCTAGTACATCCAGATGATTGGCTAAAGACCACGTTTCGAACAAAATGAGGCACCTATGCCTATAAAAGATGCAATTTGGGTTAATCAATATTGGTGCAACATTTTAGAGAGCCACAGACATAGCTCTCAAAGTTTTTCTGAATAAACTAGTGGTAATTTATTTAGATGACATAATTGTGTATTCAAAAAAGCATAGTAATCATTTAAAGGATTTAAAACAAATCTTTGAGTGTTGTCATAGGTATGGAATTTCTCTCAATCCAAAGAAATATTTCTTTTCTTTGAGTGAAGGAAAGCTCCTTGGATTTATCATATCCAAAGAAGGAATTCTTATTGATCCCGATGATAAGAGAAATTTCTGAAATCTCTTTACCTTATAATAAAAAAATCCATGAAATCTTTCCTAGGTTAGATAAATTTTGTCAAAAGATTTGTCCCTGATTTTTCATGAATCGTTTTACCCCTCCAATCTATGACTAAGAAAAATTGTGTTTTTAAATGGGGACATACCGAGCATGAAAATTTTAATCTAATTAAATAGGCAATCATAAATGATCCATCTTTAGCAACTCCGAATTTTTCTAATCATTTAATTTTATATACCTTTGCTTCCAAGACATCATATTCAGCTATACTAACAAAGGTCAATGATGACAAAATCGAAGCACCGATTTCTTTTTTTAGCTCTACTTTGCAGGGGGTTGAATTAAACTACTCGGATGTTGAAAAAAAGCTTTTGTTGTTTTCAAATCAATAAAGCATTTCAAACCCTTTCTTCTCAAGACTCACACTAAGGTAGTAGTCCCATTCTCAACAATGAGAAATTTACTAATGCAAAGAGAAGTAGGAAAGAAAAGAGAAAATTAGGTAACAACACTGCAAGAATATGACATTGAGATCAGACCAGCTAAAATTGTTAAAGGTCAAGGTTTTTGCAGAATGTTAGCAGGAGCATCCAACTTACCAGCACTACAAGGTTCAGGTGACGATATACAAATATGTGAGATAAGCCTCAATGACACTGAATCCAAATATGTTGATATCAACTTTTTCTTGAAAAATGGATATGCCCCTATGCAACTTAGTTACAAAAGAAAAGGGCTTTGAGGATAAAATCTAAGCACTATGATATCATCAATGTTTTGTTGTTTAGGAAAACTTATGATTCTATTTTTCTTAGATGTCTTGAAAAAACTAAGGTAGAAAAGGTTTTTCATGAACTCCATGATGGACCAACTGGTGGACATTTTGGAGGAGACACAACAACACATAAAATCCTACATGCTGACGATTATTGGCCAACCTTATTCAAGTATGCACACGAATATGTAAGGAAATGTAAAATTTGTCAAACAGCTATTAGAAGATAGAGGAAACCCACATTACCATTACAGTCGGTCATCATTGAACAACCATTTGAACAATGGGGACCAGACATAATAGTTGACATCATTCCTCACTCTTCAAAGCAGCATAGATATATCCTTACAGCAATTGATTACTTCACAAAATGGGTGGAAGTGATTCCACTTAAGGTATCCAATTTTGAAAACATCATTGAATTTATTGATCAGTTTATTATTACCATATTTGGCCTACCAACTGCCCTCATGTTTGAAAATGCATCTTATTTCATAGGCAATGTTATGAGAGAATTTTCTCTTAAAAGAGGTTTTAAACTTAAATATTATTCTAACTATTATCCTCAGGGAAATGGTTTGGCTGAATCTACAAACAAAAATCTCACAAGAATTATCAAACGAACAATTGATCAAAGTTAGAAAAATTGGCACAAATCTTTAACATTTTCTCTATGGGAAGATCAAATAACACAAAAGGCCTAAGTAGGCACTTCTCCTTTTAATTTTGTCTATGGTAAAGAGGTTGTTATCCCTACAATGTAGCTATTCCCCCTCTAGCCATGGTTCAATTTATTGAAGAAACTCCTTCCTCTTCTATGCAATTAAGACAATCACAAATCCTCAAGCTTGAAGAAGAAAGAGACAAAGCCAAAATCACACATGCACATCATCAACAGTTAGTTAAATCGCCATTTGATGCAAATTATGTAACTCCAAAATCCTTTCAGCTCGTAGACCTTGCATTGAAGTGGGATAAAGCACATGAGGAAAAAGGTAAGCATGCCAAATTCCAAATAATGTGGCTTGGCCCATTTCAGATTCGAAGCAAATCGGCCCATGTACCTTTTTATTGCAGGATCTATCAGGCAAGAGAGATTCTCTACCTGTTAATGGGCATATTTTGAAGAAATATTTTTCATAGAAGATAACCTCTTATATCCCTTGTACACTATTTCCTTTGCTTTTTCTAGGAAACTAAAAGTTAAATATCATTTAATTTTTTCCTTTACAATAATAATCTCTTTTATATTTTGACTTTTTGCTTGTATAATTAGATACTATTGAGAAGATAATTTTCACATTTGAAACATAAGCCAATTTCTATTACTATGAAACATGCTTGTTTTCCACCAAAATTACTTGTCCTCTGCAAAACCTCAACTTTATAAAGAAACCTTTGTTCTACCACCAGTCAAGAAAAGTATCTAACAAAGCAAAGACCCTCTGTAGAAAATCATCCTTAACTCTATAATTGTCATCCAGAAACTCTTGAGTCAATGATTCTCCCCATATAGTATTTTTTTCTCTTTTTAGAGTGTAATTCTAAAATATACTTAAATTTAAAGGATAAGAGGTCTCATCAAGAGCCAACTTACCATGCTCATTAGGAAATAATAAACTGACATTACCAATACTACATATCAAAACAGGGTAATGGCTTCAGATTTTTTTAATCAAGAGACAAGGGGTCTCATCACAAGCTAGCTTGTTTAGTTGAATTACAACCAGTGAATGGCATTGTTAATTTTGGCCACAAAACCAAGACAATGACCTTTAAGTAGAAAAAATGAAATTTTTAAGAAAAATAAATAGTTTAGAAAAGAAAGAAAAAGAATATGAATTTATCTCTAGAAATTGCACTCTTATCTGGATGGGATACTGAATCATTGTTGGTTAAAAGGTAACCCTGTAGAGGCTATAGATGCCTGCTGGCAGTAGAGGCTCTACTTGTGACAAATGAGTACATCTAAAATCTAATTTGTGAGAACCCCCTGCTTTATCTTTAAAGCCAAGTAAAGACTAATGTAGACAAAGGAATTTTCATTTTGAAAAGGATAATCAAATGGATGATAATTAGGTAGATTTTCTTTTCTTATTCAGAGAAATGTTACTTATCTTACATTTCATGTATTTCCTATTTTTTGAACTATCCTTATTTTGGAAGTTTTAGAAATTTCAAAACACTATCAAAGATAACTAGTTCTTCCAGCAAATCACCAATTGTTGTGCTACTCAACAACCCCCCCATTTATTATTTAATGGTTAATATTCTATTAATAAATGGGGACACTTTATAAAAAAACCCTCCAACAAAAATTTATCACTTAGGCGCTTTCTTTTGAACTTTCAGAAATAAATCAAGATATTGAGTCAAAACCCTCTAAGCATACCAATTATCACCTTTTCGCATACCGTTGGATCAAGTGCATTGAAAGTTAATTAACAAACAAAATTCATGAATTGCAATAGAATGAATCACCACATTTAACTTAGACATCATTAAACTTGTCATTCAAATCTAAAACTTAAGGCATTTCCTATAAATGAAGCGCTTATCGCAATTGCATATCGGCATTCACAAAGGACATAATTCGCAAAGCATGTCATAACCTGCGATATGCGATATTGCAATAGAACGAGTTAACATTATTGCATCGTGTCAATTTACTTAAAAGTCCAATATTATGAATTGTGCAAGCTTGTGAAGTGCGATAAAATCTAGACTCGATGGAAGCAAATGTTATAAATTGTACATTAGGTCCGGCACGTAGTAAAAAACACTTTATGAAATAATTACTCATTTGGGCAAACTATGCTCTAAATGATTAATAATATGTTGCTTATCTCGTATCTCGCATCTTGCAAAATATTAAAAAACTCTAGGAAAGCACACAACCAAAATTGTGATAGAGTGATTTGTGATATTGCGGTAATCTTATCGCAATCGCAAAATCGACATTCTCACGGTTCAAACTCGCCACCTTAAAGTTTTTCCTTCTCGTTTGTAATGTTGTATTTTAATGAGTAATAAAGGTAATGATAAGAATCCTTAGTGGCTATTTAATAAGTTTAGCAGCATTTATGTTAAAGAGAGGTTCAACGTGATATGATATCTTTTCACTTCCATTTTGAATAAAAGCTCCTATATTGTCACCTTTTTGAGGTTAACTATATCATTTATTCTCACTGTCATTCTCACTTGTGTTTATCTAATAACTTTCGTTTTGCTTGATTTCAAGAAAACTCCACAGAGAACATCATTAGAAACAATGGGGAAGAAGGGAAAGACGACTGCATCTGAGAAATCAGAAATTGTGTCACCTTTCTCTGATACCACATGCAGCAAGGACAGAGGAACTTCGACATGGGAGGCCATGTATAACTCGTTAGAAGAAGATAAGCCTAGACCATTGGTAACAAAGGCCACGGAAGATGCTCAAGATTCATCTGACGCCTCCTATTTCAAAACAGCGTGTTCATTCCTGCACCGAATAGCTGCGAGACCAAAAATAATACCATACATAGATATGGTCAAATGGGTAATTGACAAGGTAGACATCACAGACAGAACCTTCAAGAACCACAAGAAAGAGGTCATGGGGTCTTTCTCAATGGACATCTTACAACTAATGTACCAGTTACCTGAGTTGCAAAAGCTCTACAACAAATAGTTCCTTGATAAATTCGCTAAAGAATATGACGACCTGTCAGACGTCACGTAGACTTGGAAATCAAGCGAAGGCAAGCTCAAATAGGATAAAACTAGTATGTACTCAACGGGATCCAATTCTTCCCCTCATAGTTTCGCAATAGAAATGATATGTAGGTTAGTCAGTAGACCCGATAGCACCAAATTTTCCATGGAATGGCTCCCATTAATAGATGCAACAGTGAATGTAACAATTATGAACTGGGCTCAAATTTTATCAGACAATTTGGCAAAGGCCATTATAGAATATATAAGGAAAATAAGTTCCTCTTTAATGATTTTTCCCCCTTTCTTCATGAGTGCTTTTGTTATGGATGTAGTTTATTTTTATTCTCAATTTCCCAATATGGGATGGAAGTGGACTGTACAAAACTCGCTTCCCATCCATATATACCATAATATTTTGTGGGAATCTCAATTCCATCCCTATTTTTATAAAACCTACCAAGGGGTTATGCTACCCATTCATAGAGAAGTGTACGACATAATCACCCCTAGGTTTTCTAAAGAGGCCGAAGTAGATATCTTGCTAGTAGCCAGATAGTTTGGGGAAGAAACATTCACCTACATCAAAGTTTTTGGGAGCATTGATTCACCATATGTCCTCCCATATTATGTCCCCAACAAAATAATGGCCAGAGAAATAGCCTACCAAATAGCAGGGGAAGGCGGATTAAGCAGAGTACAGAAATAGCGAAAGAAGGCCATTTGGCCTATATTCCCATTACAATGTGGTGATTTTGCACTACATGATTATGGACATGAATTAAAAGCAGAGGATATTATTAAGTATTTGAAATTAGATATAGTTTCGGGAAGGCAGTACAACCCAAATGGCATTGTTAAGGAATTTACTATTATGGTAAAAGTAAAACAATTCACCCACGAAGAGGACGCCTTTGATGACCTCTTCCTACAGGCAGAAACATTTTCACAAATTTTGCATATGGCATCACTACTTTTGACCCCAAAAGATGTTAAGGCTTTCATGTGTACAAGAAAAATAGATTATTAAAGGTCCCATTGGACCTACTTCATATTGAACCAATAAGGGAGCCAACTCCTAGCATAAGCTTGGAGGGCAGATCCAAAGAAAACTCTGAAGAAGAAACCCAAGAGAAATATGCACATGAGCCAGAGCACTCAGAGTGGTAGTCCCAAAATGGGGGATGAAACACAAATAAAGAGTCTGAAAAATACATAGGTGGAGCTAAAGAGGAGATGGCTTAGCAAGCCTTAGCAAAGAAACAAGAAGAGGTTGCCTCTACTTCAATTCAATCATGTAAAACTCCAATTATTGACTGTGAACAAGAATGGGAAGAGTTCAAAAAAAATATCCACACATATACAAACCCTGAGCAAACATTTGGAATGCAAAATCCCAAGAAAGCCCAACATTACTCAAATCCTGAAACAACAAGGGAAGGAGCTACAGGGACTTAGGATGTTGAAATCATTCCTGCTACTCCTGCTTCAAAAATTGTTTTAAGAATTGAGGAAATACCTTTGCTAGATGTATTCTGTAGCCCTACCCACAAGGCTATAGTCAAGAGACAAAGGAATAAAAGAAAATTGGACGTTGTGGTTGTTACGACTCCAGAAAATGAACCAATGGACATCATATGGAAGGACTCACCTATCGACCCATCTAAGAATCTCACAAAATTGTCGCAATTAATAGGAGCCTATGCCACATCAACTATTAACAAGGTGACAGAGGTCCAAATGCTGCTCAAGGAAACGGAACAGAGAATTTTGCTGCTAGAACAACAATTATCCCAAGAAAAATCTAATCACCAAGTAGAATTACAAGTAGCCCAGCTCCAAATGGAATTCAAACAGATGAGAATACAACATCAATCCAGCTTAGTAGAAAATGATTTGTAGATACAATCCATGATAGATAAAATTAAAGACAATCCGCGAATCAACGAATTCATCAAAGAAGCACTCAGCCTCAATTCCTTACTAATGCAGCAAAAGGAAGTATTTTGCCAGAAAATATCGTAGATAATTCCTTATTGCGAGACCAATGATAAATTAACAAACCAAGTTATTGATATGAGGTTTGAGTATGATGAAATCCACAAAAGGGTTTCTGAATTTATCACCTGGCAAGAATCAAAGGATGGGAGAAAGGCTAACCTACCAAAGTTGGAAGAGTCTCATAAATATATTATGTTCATGGATTGGGATTCTTGGTTGAGATAGGTGGAAAGGGAAACAACGATAGCAGTGATAGTAGAAAACAGCATAATAGAAGCCATTAACTAAAATATTCATGGTGCCAATTTTGTCAAAGAGTGTGTACTAGGGTTTCTTCTGATTGTTAAACAACTAGAGTAGCAGTGGAAACAGGTAGCGCAGGAAAAGGAGGAGGCAATCAAACAGTTAAAAAGACTAAATTGGGAAGCATATTGGAAGTTTCTAGTAGAACCACATAGCCAATGGATGACTCTAATATGTTTAACAACCTCTACACAAAAGATGGTGCCAGCACTAACAGATGCCATATTTGTTGGGCAGTTAAAATTTGCAATCGTCCAACCACCTCAGCTCAAGCCAATGACTGATATTTGTGACCTTAGAGATCAAGTTCAAAGCAATTAGTAATTAATCTATTTTTCTTTTAGTTTTATTTTTTCATATTCTGAGGAAGGTTGTTTGAAACCTCCTCAACTATTTTTGTAATAATCTATTTTAATACATATATTTTAGTATTTAAACCCCTCTCATCCTTTTAGAGAGGGGTCCAGATATTTTATCAAAAACAATTTTCAAAACATTGCACTTATGTACTTTTGAGGAGGTTTTGATGAAATGGATGGAACAAGATCTATTTTATTTTAAATATCTAGCATGCTCTACTGAAATGCACTTTTTTACTCTTAGAATGTGTTGGATTGATTGAAATTGGGTCACTATTGCTAAAGCAAATGAGCCGGACTTATCATATATGGTACTTTTATCTTATGATCATGTTTTATTTTTGTATTAAGCAATACTTCTTCTTTCAATTGTTTTATGTATCAAAGTGTGAATTATAGTTTTAGCAATATTGTACTTCTGTATGATGTTAGCTCTGATTTCGTTTTGAATACACGAACAATTTTCTATGTGATATTTTTTTCTCAATTGTTTTGTCTAACTATTTATCCATAATGATTATCGTTAAATGATTTAATTTCTTGTTGCAGTTGAATGATATTTATTACCAATTGTTGTACGACATCATCGTAGATCGCATATGTTATTTGATTCCCGGGTATACCTATAGTTAAATAATGTTAAATTAGGATAGTTGCATGTGTTTAGAAGTTAAATTAGATTAGATTAGACTTAACGTAATCATTTCTTGCTATATCATATATCATCGCAAAATCACTATCCAATATTTTCTGGGAAACTAGTCCCATTGTCTGCAGTGGGAGCCACTATACCAAACGGAAAAGGAGTTTCTTTCAAGGTTTGGACCAGGTGGTTTTCCCCCATGTTGTCACAGCAATTTTTGAGGCTCCAACAACAGGGCATGTTAGAAATCATGAAGATCATAGCAATTGTAGTGAATTAAACTAATATGTGAAACAATATTGTTACATATATAAACAAATCAATAAACATGTAATTTACCAGAGCAAACTCCTAAGCTCAGATAATCAAGTATGGTGTAAGAAAATATGTCATATGACGTAAAACTCCTCTCTGTTGTGATGGGTCTTAATACATTTTATACATGTATCCCTTCCCATAATTCCTTCAATTCATATACTAATGGTTGCAAGTAGATATTCATATTCTTCGCTTGTCTTCTACCCATGTACTATGAGAGCCAACATAAGATGTTCATTCTTCATGGAAAACTATGGGGGGATATTGTTATTGATCACTACTACAGGCCAAACATAATAGTTGGTGTTTTTGATGGAATATGGGTTGATGCCATCCATGGCTATGCTGAATCGTAGACTTCATACCTCATCCTTGAATTTTTTGGGCCATGTATCCTCTATATGCTTCATGGATATTTAATTTATTAGGATTTACATAACTCCTAACTCACTTCTATGTGAGGCATGCCATACCTGTAACATAGCTAATCCTTTGCAATGAAAGAACCTTTGAATCCTTGGGATTATAGGCATGTGCCTCAATATCTTATGAGGAAGACCATGTGACTTACTTACCTTTTTTTATTTACGGTACCTGTCATGCCCACATTTTTCACATATCTCTTTGTTTTAATATTCTCCTTTATATAGAATACAATCATTCAGACATGCATGATATGATATGTACTCAACACCCAACATTTTCAAAAACTACTTTTCCTCTTCACAACTACCCAACAAGACATTATCACTCAGAAGAACCTTATCTTTGAATAACCTACAGTTGGTGGGAAATATAAACAATGTCGATATCTAATGTTCATAAAATCGATCATTCTTAATTTTGATTGTGGGACAAGATATCTCAAAATATAAGGGACTTGTTTGATCATGCAGGTCAATTACCACAATATTGGCGAAAAACATGCATTCGACATGCCAAACTTTGCTTTCAAGTTGTACAGTAACACCATTGTCCCCAACTAAGTATACTTTGACTAGTTGTCAGGTCCAAAGAGAGGGGTGGTGGAAGAAGATTTCAGGCTTTCAAAAAAGGTACCAATGATATGAGCATCATCCCCTAGCTCATCATTTCGGAATGCATCTAACAAAATTTCCTCCATGGAAGTTGTATCCCGTAAGTAATCATCCATACAAACCTTTATTTGATTGCCCCCATTTCCAACTTGTGATAAATGACTACTACTAATGTAGTCGTTCCTAATTGGTGAATCTAGATGTAGTGGGAATTGAATATGTAGTTGATTCAACCATTCTTTGTATGTTGCCTCTCTGAATATTTCTCTTAATGCAACCTTCTCTCAATTTGAGTCTATAGTGGGGTGTACTGGAAGATGGTAGATGGGTCACCCATTATCACTAGAATCTTGATTTCAAAAAATATTGAACATTATTACAACATGTTGGGAATCACGATTGCTGTTAGACCAAAACCCGCAGGTGTTAGTAAATGATTGCATCGCCAGAGATAAGGATCCATGAGAGGCGGTTAGTCTATGTCGTGAAACACATGGGGAGTGTTAGTTTATCCAATGTCTAACAATCTCCCACCCAATGGGATCTAGGTATGTATCGCACTCGTGACCTATGCTCTAATACCACTTGTTGGGAATTATGATTGTCATTAGACCAAAATCCATAGGTGTTAGTCAACGATCACATTGCCAATGATAAGGATCTCCTAGAGACGGTTAGTCCATGTTGTGAAACACACGGGGAGCGTTGGTCTATCCAATGTCCATCACATCAATGATATTAGTAAGAATAGTGAAATTGGTTTATTAAAATTACATTATACCAAACAATTTTATCATCATTGATCCAGGATTATAGCTGGAAGATGTGATGTTTCAAGTGGCAGGGTGAAGTGACTGTCCATTTTCATGCACCAACTACTTGTGATATTCTACTCCTGTAAAGATCTTCTGACATTTTTGAAATGGAGGAATATTTTCTACATCTTAATGCGATTTTAAATTAGGATCCTAAAAAATTGGACACATTTTTATTCAAATTGACATGGATAAAAAATTCAAATAGACAATCGAAATATAAATAAAATCAGAACTTACTAGTGATGGAAAGGGAGAACTCCATGAAGGACTTTGAGCAATATCAAATGAGTTGGAATTTGAAGAATTATCCATTTGATATTATGAGATTTTCTCCTTGTATTTGCGCAAAATCAAAAATAAAATTTTGTCTACATAACTAAAATTAATTTTGAGAACCATATAACCACAATCGAAATTTCAATACTTTCAAACCATTTTTCAAGGATAACGTGACTTTAAGTGGAAAATGTATTCTATGAACTACTGTAACTTATGTGGATGTGTCCTAAAGGATAATTTCAAATGAATATGCCATTTTATGTGAAAATAAAAGTTCAAAGAAATTTTAGACCCTACCAGTGTTCTTATAAAAACTAATAGCACTGATGCATTTAAATATTAAATACATCGATGCATTAACATAATAACTGCATTGGTTTTTAGGATTTTGAAAATAAAATAGGAATTTTATCATATTGTTTCTCTTATAAAACAACACGCACTGACGTGTTTAAATAAAAATCGCATCGATCCTTCGAAAAAAGAAATCACCTATTTCTGGGATTTCAAGAATTAAAAAAATAAATCTATCATATCGGTGCTCTTCTAAAATTAATAGCATGACGCTTTTAAATATAAACTGCACTAGGGCATTAAAATAATAACTGCACCAGTTTCTGAGGTTTTGAAAATAAAAATGTATTATATCATATCGGTGCTCTTGTAAACAAGATACCATCGATGTGTTTAAATTAAAAAAAAAAAACACAAATCTACACTTGTTTTCAGGATTTCAAAAATAAAAAGGAATTATATTACGTCGGTGTTATTATAATAATTATCACGCTGATGCATTTAAATAAAAACTACACTCTTGCATTAATATATTAACCACATTGTTTCCGAAATTTCAAAAATAGAAAAGGAATTCTATCATGTCAGTGTGTTTAAAAAATTCAACGCACGAGTAATTTATCATAATCACTGTGCTTTATTTGTAAATGCACTGGTGTTGTTTACTATCTAATGCATCGATGTTCGAAAAAATTCAAAAAAAAATGCGCAAGTTTTTTTTTCAAATTGAAAAATTAGCAACAATTTATTTTTTGAAATCTAATTTTATAAAGTCTTTTAAATAGTAA
>APFE030332846.1:69188-134259 GCA_000404065.3 Pinus taeda
CAAAAACAAACAAAAAAACAAAAAAACAAAAAAAAAAACAAAACAAAACAAAAGAAGAAAATACTTATGTTAAACGTTTGCTTTTTCTTTCTTAAGTGACTGCAAAATCTCACCTTAGGGTTTAAATCCCTCTACCACTTCATAACTAGAGTTTTTCATTTTAGGCATTTTAGATTGAATCGGTTTGTATACCTACTGTATATAGGGAACTTTTCATGTAAACTAGGGGGACCACCTATTGAATTAGATCCAAATCTTGTCGACCCTATCCATTTTCTTGAAAAACGATGTTTGTTTCATGGTGCGCTCTGTCTCATATACTACATCAATGTTGGTGGTTCTTTTATCGCTACATATCGCACTGAATCCTATTAGTGTTGTCTGGTTTTAAAAAATAGTGTCTATTTATTAGTGTGCTTGATGGAATAAATGCATCGGCTCACCTCTGTCAAACAACATCGTTAAGTGACCTGTATTTAATTTTTATTTTTAAAATTTTTATTATGATGGCAGCACTTTTATCATTAAAAATCACACCATCATAATTTAAAATTATTTTAGAAATTTGATTTATGTTGTTGGTGCTCAAAAATTAAACGTTTGTTATGCTCAATAGAATAAATGCATCAGGGCATTTATCCAAATAATCGCACCGGTTACCAAAACTCGTTTTGGCTTAAAATTATTTCATATATGTATAAAATATGTTTAATGGCTTCTTTATTGATTGGTACAATTTATATATTGATAAAAAAATGTCTCCGAAGTTGTCAAGTAACAAAAATATTGATCAGCACAATGATAGCACATCCAAAGAAACAGAAAAGACAAGTTATTTGTAAAGTATTTACAAATTAATATATTGGAACTATATGTAAGTTTAACTAATATCTATTCATTAGTGTTTCTCATCCAGAACAACAAAATGAAGAAGGTCGATAATATTATTTCTAATTTAAGTGCAGAAGAGCGTAAAAGCTTGATAGAAAAATTGCATAAGGATGAATTAAGTGAACAAAAAAATAATATTCAATATGAGTTTCTTTTTTAATTTTCATTAAAATATACTTAAGAATATTAGATAACATGTTTCAAATAATTTATTAATACACATATGTTTAATGTTCTACATAAAGCAACAACGAAGTAAAAGATCAATGTCTTTCTAAGAAAAGAAAAATTATAGAACATGTAAATGACAATGAATTGGTCATTAGCTCATCTAAAGTGTATTTGGAGGTTAATGAAAGGGGGGGTTTTACAAAACTATGAGGGATATAGTGGAATGACCGTATAGACATACTTTCCACTTACAATACAAAAATCGATTCAATGATTCCAATAACCAAGTTATATCTAAAATATAGGAAGCACTTCTAGAGCAATGGTCAATGAGACCTGTCAGAATTGCAATAGTAAAAGCATACAACAACAACAAAAGAATCATTCAAAAGATAATATTCCTAATTAAAAAGATTTTCTAAAATTATATGTATTTATTACTACAAACCATTCATTTATTAATATCATTTCTTTTATATTTAGTTTTCATATATCAATATAAAAATAGTTTATTACTTTTTTTTCAGGAATATTATGAAAATCCCAAAGGATCAATGAGATGATATGCAAAACATGCTAGTAGGAAGGTCCAAAAAAGTGTACAAGAAGATGGTCAAAGAAATGGACATAATTGCATCATAACAGGAGTCATGTCAACAAAAATGTACTTCAAATGTATGTAATCATTAACTTTGTACATATAAACAAATAATTTAGCATTAAATATTAATTTTCAAGTGTTTTCTTGCAGAAAAGAAAACAAATTAGAACTCATTCAACACATAAAACAAGATGACAAGGAAGCAAAGGGTCGAAATCAAAGTTTGTGAGTAATTGTTAATATTTCCTTATAAAAACTCAAGGTTTCATTTTAGTATATTTTAAGTTCTTTTGCAGCAGCCATCTTTGAATGCCTTCAAATAGGTGCTAACATAAAAAGAAGATCCATCGAATGAATTGATTGACATTCGGTTAAATATGAGTTGTGAGTATATGTTGGCATATTAAAAAATAATTATGGAATTTGTAAGTATCTATGTTGTTTTACTTCTAGGATTTTATAATTTAGAAAAAATAAAATAAATTAATTAAATAAATAAATAAAATAAAAGATAAAAGATATAAAAAATCTTTAATTAAATCTATGATTTATAATGGATATACAACTTGCAGGAAAAAAAGTATGGAACTACGCTAATAGATGAGTTGTTGCAACAAGGCATGAGACTTTATTTTGAAACCATGTGTGCAGTTCATGAGTCACTTCTTGCTATGGTACATTTCTATTCAATTTACATTGATGTATATTATTTATTTCAATTTTCAATATTCTCACCAATGTAAATACATTTATTACACTGTATTTTGTATGTTTGTAGATGGAACATATTAAAATTTACTCACAAAATTTGAAAATCAAACATTTTGTAGATGGAAAACCAAACATTTTCTCTAATGTAATGGACATAATGTCCCATTTGAAATACAAGGGGTTATTAATAACTATCCCATTTTGTATGACAATGAGCCTCTTATTGATATATAATAAAATACATTTCAATTTATTTATTGTGTTATCTAATGTCATTGTGAAATGTTACACCATTGTTTAAATATATGGATTATTAAATATTATAATGAAGAGATGTGAAATATGATGATATAACAAAGTAATCCAAACATCATATACAAATGCACTAATCAAAATTTAATTTATATGAATATTATTATAAAATATATATCAATTTTTCAATGAATAATGAATTTAAAAATCACAATAATTGTATGTCACAGATTGATGTTTCTAAAAAAGAGAAAATATCATACAAATATCATTACGTTTATAATATAAATATGCAACGGTGTGTTATTTTATCTAGAAGCATCAGTACGACAATATTTTATCTAGAAGCATGGTCGGTGCCTTTTCTGAAAATGACATCATTGGGACGTTATATACTTCAAGCACTATTGTTTTCATTTAATGCCCCATTGCATTGTAATTCTTAAAGCACTAGTGCTTTTAATAGAACTAACACCATGATGCTACAAAATATTATTTCTAGCCCTCGTGCATTATTCAAATTAACATCAATGGTTCTTTTATATTAGTAGCACACCAACGCTTTTATACAAATCATATTCATTGGAGTTGTGAGTTTAAATAAAAGCATCGGGTCTAGAATATTTTTTTGCCTGCATCGGTGTCATTCTAGAAAAGAACCATTAGGGGGATTTCAAGGCCTAACATGGGCCTCATAAGGAAATTATAAAATAATAGTGGAAATAATAAAATAAGGTTAGATTACATCATCAAATTTTAGAGGGAAAAAGAAAAAAAAAAAAAAAAATTCAACTCATATTTTCAACTTATCTCCCTATGGGTTTACTCAAATTCTGAGTGAAAACATTCGTTGGATGAATAATTTGATTCTTCATCCAAGGAGTACCCATGTTGCACACATTTGATGGAGCCTACTATATGAAAAATGAGAAATACATGAAAAAACATGATTGCAATCACATTTTTTCATGCATTTCTCATTTTTCTTGTAATAAGGTTCATCAAAACTATGCAACATAGGTACTCCTTAGATGAGGAATTAAATTTTTCATCCAACGAGTACTCCCACTCGAAATTTGAGTAAAACCTTAGGGAGATAAGTTGAAAATATGAGTTGAAAGAGTAGTTTTATTATTTTATTAATTTTTAATCTTTTTACTTTTTTACTCGAAAAATGGTGAATCATCTCCCATGGTTGACATCATCATATTGAATCCTATTGGTTCTTATAAATCTTATTGTTTGTAAATTTTTCTAGGAGGCCATTTTAAACCTCAAAAATTCCCTAATGGCCCCAAGGAATTTTGTAAATATATACACACTGAGTGGTACACATTTCATTTCATAATATTATAAATAAATATTATATATATTATATAATTATATTGAAAATCCCATTCATAATATTTTTTTATATATTTCTTTATTTTTCTTTTCTTTTTCTTGTATTTTCTCTTTTCTTTTTTGTATTTTCTTTTTTATTTTATATTTTTATTTTATTTTTCAACATAAAGAAAATGGAAAACATAACATGGTGAAAAAAAGTTACAATAGGAGGCATGAGAGAGGGAGAGATACTTATACCCTCACCCTATTAGCGTAGTGACCCGAGTTCTCTTGAGAAATGTAGGCCTTATTAAGTATTATGAGGAGGCTACATCCCTACAGGTGCACTCTAGCTTGTTGGAACAATTGATCCATTGGCGGGATGTCCACATACAGTCTTGATACGTGATATAGGCCCTCTAAGGAGGACATGTCTTTCATCGCTGGCCTATCTAAGAGAGGGGAGGATTTTCCCCAATTCCCTTATATCCCCCATGGTCTTGCGGCAGAGAGTCATCTTCTCTACTCTTAGAGATATGTTGGGGGTCATGTAGTGTGTTCAACAGCTTTTAAGGTGTTTGGTGGATAACTATGGATTACTTCTTTTGGTGCACAAGAGGTTAGGTTCCTCTCACTATTAGTGAGTACCACTTCACATTATACTAGTGATGGGTATCACATTAGTTTCCCTCTTTTGTTTTATGTCAATTATTTTGTGCAAGCACCACAATGTATCATATGGTCTGCCATTTTTTTGCGTCAATTTTCTAGGGCCTTAGATAGATATCATGTTACAATATATGGGAGGATGAACTTCCCTTTCGCTTCAAATATTTTTTGTTTATTTTTTTATAGGTTTTCGAAGATGATGCCTACTTTTGACCGTCACCCTCATAAGTTGATGATTAAGGTGTGGATGCCCAAGAAGGGCCTATCGAAGTATCCAGACAAGATTTCCACCGAGGAACTATAGCTACTAGACAAAGAGGATGACCACATGTTTTTCTTAGTGTTGTGTCCATACACAAGGATGGATTGGAGACAGTTTCCCAACATCCTCTTCACACCAAATGAGCCTGCAGATGATAGTGGTAATATTGGTGTTTTCTATAAATTAATCTACTTTCATTTTATTATCTTAATTAATTAGAATAAGATTTATTCTAGCACATTCTTTAACTTGTTTTATTAAATTGTTTAATAAAATTGTCTAATTATTGTTGTTACTATATATTTTGTAAATGTCGGTAGTTTTGTTGGGGAAATTCCTCCTCCCCCACTGGAGGGAGATGCAATGATGGGCAAGGCCCTGGAGGGTGAGGCACATCCTCGGATGTAGAGGGGTGTGGGTATGGGATTGCATAGAGTTAGTGTTTGATTGAAGATAAAGTACTCTGACTGACTTTCTAGGATTTTGGTTGAGGAGGGAGTTCACCTTGCGAGGGCTCAAGATGTCAAGATAGATCCTAGGTTCCTAGAGATCTTTAGAGACTATTTGTGCAATATGATGAGTCTTACGTCTCATATCGTCAGAGTTACAAGGCTACTAGAAGTGAGGAGGGATGGACATACTGCAGATATGTCCCATGAGTCTTCACCCAATGATACCCCATCAGATCATGATGATGAGGGTGGTGATGCTTCTGGTAGTACTAACCCATTAGATCATGGTTAGGGCATCAGTGATCCTTCTGGTAGTACTCCACCTCATCATCATTCACCTCATGATGATCACCCAATACTAGTGATGGTGCCTCATGTTTCTCCTAAGAGAGAAGATGAACCACCTTCTCCTCCACCTCATAGTTCGACTGTTAAGGCAGTACTTGACCATCCATCGTCTTCTTCTACAAACTAGGTGGACACTACTATGTCCAGTGTATCAAATATTTTATAGTAGTTATTTGACTTTTTTGTATATATATGTGTGTGTATGTGTGTGTGGTGCATTTATTTTGTCCATTTTGATGTGCTTAATTTATATGTTGGTGTTGATGTGTATATTGTTAGAACATGTTAGATATGTTTATTTAATGTGCTTGCAGATAGATGTGTATGTGTGGTGATGATGTTAGATTACAATGCTTGTGTATTGTTAGAAGTGATCACGATGATGATGCTCTATTAGATTACTAGATTTGTGTCCTATATAATGATGTTTATATGCGTTAGAGGTGTATATAATTAGATTATGTTAGCAAATTTGAATGTGTATTGTGGATGATGTTTATGTTTATTAGATGGTTATCGTCATGATGTTTATTTTTATGAAATAATATTTAATATAGATTATGTATTGGTGAAGCTATCAAAATTATATATATTAAATTACATGCAAAACAACTTACTTTAAAAACAATGCAAAGATATTTTTATAAATTACAAAGTTTAGTATGGTTGAAACTATAATTGTAAAATTACCATAAATATTTTCCTGTTTCTTAGGTAGTTCATTCATATTGCTTCTAACCTAATTATTAAAATATTCCAATAATCACAAGGAAAAAATGATTAAACTTAAAATAATTTAGTTAGTTCTTAATAAGATGAAAATGTGTAACTCAATAAATTTTTAATATAAAATATTAATAATAATCAATTATTCAAAATACAATGTAAACAATGAAACACACACTATGGTCGATCTATATATAGAGATAGAAAACCCCTATACATCCATCTTAAGCACAAAATTATGAATCACCCAAAGAGATTAAATGTTTTGACATGTACATCTTTTCTCAAGTTTTGCATTCTAAAAATAGATTTTCATATAATGAGATTTGATTCCTCTTGATTCTTGGTAGATCCATTGTTAAGATGGATCTATATTGGTTTATAAAATTGAATCTATTGTTAAATTTAAAAAACATAAGTCATATTTTTTATAAGTAATTTAGATTTAATAGAACTTAAAAGAATCAATTTTAGTAAAATTTAATTTATCACTAAAGTTATGAGTGTTTCAAGAAATTTAAATTTAATATTTATACCAACTATTACCAATTTAAATTAGAAATTTCTCTCTCTAAAGATGAGGATCAAGAAATGTGAAATAAGGCTTGTGAAGTTACTTGTAATTGGGGATTTTCTTTATTGGGAGTTC
Organism: Pinus taeda; assembly: GCA_000404065.3. Classification (NCBI taxonomy): domain Eukaryota; kingdom Viridiplantae; phylum Streptophyta; class Pinopsida; order Pinales; family Pinaceae; genus Pinus; species Pinus taeda. The sequence continues at coordinate 76,247 of APFE030332846.1, forward strand.
TCCCTTAAAGAGGCGAGAGAATTTTTTCTAGTAATAAAGATATAATATTTTGGTGCTATTTTGGTTCTTTATTTTCTATTCTGGTTTAAATTTATATCTTTTTAATAATTAATATGAGTTAAATAGTACAAAATTCATATTATGTTAGATATAACTTTTTGACAAATAATATACTTGATTATTTCTTAATGAACAACTCAAGAAATATTATTTTTTCCACATACTTATCACAAGATAGTCACTAAATTTCATGTTTTCACATTTCTTCTAGATAAGATTACATCATTTAAGTATTAGGGGGTTTACGCAATGCATTATATCAGATATCATTTTGGGATTCAACTGTGTTATGTAAGTCATTCATGTATGACCATTTCCATGATAGGTAGTCATCACTGACTAATTTCTCATGATTTTTCAATAGTTCACTTAATACTAGACGTGTATACTTTAAATAGTTAAGTTATAAATACATGAAAATATATATTTATTTTACATCATCTAAATAGGAAAAATATTGCATAACCAAGTCTATTAGAAAGTCAAACAAATGCCCCTTAATCGCTACCACATTATTTATCATTTAATTCTTAGCCATAAAATATTTATTAATTCAACTTTTATTTATAATTACCATTTAAAAGAAATTTCAAAACTCTTTCATTATCAATAAAGAAAAAATTAAAACCTCTCATGCATCCATGTAAGCCCATTTATTTCTCTTATGGTCCATAAAATGATGTAATCAACATTTTATACGTGCGTAAGACCTCCTTTTAGTTTACATAATGTTGCAAGAACTAGAATTTAAATATAGTAAACATGATTTTACTTCTCATGTCAAGAATTTAATCTTACATATTAATACACAATTTCTTCATTAATAAAGTCCTCATAGATTTATCACTACATGATTTATATTGATTTTGAAATAAACCTAAATAAAAAACATGTGAACTGATTAATTAATAAACCAATAAGTATCTAAATCTAGATTAAATCTACAAAATTGATTTCTAAATTCCCTATTTTCTTATTTTGGTTATATTCTTCTCATTTTCCTATCTGAGAAGGATTGTCACCTTGAATCCTTGTTATCATAGATGTTTTACACCATGTTTTAAGCTACATTTATATTTATGGACATATGTTTCATAATGAGAATAAGGGAGGTGATTTTACTATATTGAAAAACTTTAAGGATGGTTGTAGTAGGCCTTTTAGTACACATATATAATATAGACATGATTTTCATTCTCCATTCTCTATCACTTTGTGAGCTATTTTAGATTGATACTCACAATGTCATTAGATAAAGGAGATAATATGAGTATATTTAGATTGATATCTTAATATAATATAGTTATAAATTGATAACTCAAGCTTATAATTACAAACTTTTGATCCATTGAGATGTCTATCCAAAGCCTATAGAAGAAGTCTACTATAAATTATATTTAAAAACATTAAACAAATATGTTAAAATTTTATTTTTTAAATTATAAATTACACAATTGGAAATATTTAGTTTTAGGTGTAAAAATGTTTCCACTAAAAAAACATGTAAAAATATTTGTGAATCTTACCAATTATATAAAATGCCAACAAGACAAATAAAAAACAATATAATTAGCGAAATAAAGAAAACAAAAACATACAAAAATAGTATAAATGATGAAATAACACAAGTACGTATCACTCTCTATTGTAATCACTTTGAGTATCTTCCTTGCTTGGCATGATAACACTATTGTTCTTAAAAATATGTTTTGATCTAGGTTCGTCTCTTAATATGAACCACTAATCCCTATCCAACACATCTGGGTAAAAAAAACACCTGGTTGTAGTTTTTGGGGAAAACATAAGGCTCCCTAGCTTCACGCCACATCCTTTTAGAGCTTATAGATATCAGCGCACTATCACGATCTTCCTTTACATTATTCTGATCAAAAGTGTCTTGCCGCTTGCACCTAAAAGTAACACATTGGAATGAAGAGAAGTCCACTTGAATGATCTCTTATATTTTTCTGACATAACCTAATGTCCTCTGCATTAGGTTTTGATTGCGGTGGCTAGCATGACTAGATTGGTTGGACTAGACTTCCACTCTGCAGTCTTCTTTCATGCAACCATCAATGGAATCCTTTGTGTGAAAATGATGTCAATATGCCCACATAGATGGGAAAAAATGCACCTATAAAAAGGTGAAAAAGTCACAATGCCATGTGTTTAATAGCCTAAACATAATTAAAATATAAAATATAGATGTTATAATTCAAAGGTGCATTATGAAGTTGGAAATGTACATAAAGAGATTACTATTGATTTGTTTCACCCAATCCATATGTTTAGCGCATCCTCTTCAGCACGTGGGCATCGACAACATGCACTGTATTTCTGTCTGACTTGATCAACAACCCAACTGTTAGGGCATGGCATTGGCATATTTCATTTTAAATGATCAGGATAATGCACACTTCTACAATTCAACCATTTTATTTATTTCCTGTCACTGTTCTTTTTCCACCTCTTATGTTCATATAATGTGACCCATGATTGTGTCACTTCCACAATGTCTGAGAATGAATTTCTTAATGGATTCAATTTTTGAATTAACCAATTAAATCAAACCAACATAAATAGTACGTGTGAGATCAAAATATGCATTAATATGAAGTTTAGTGTGAATAGTTACTGTGTATAAATTTAACCAATGATAAGTCACTTACGCTTTGTCATGCACCTCTTTCCATGTGTTTGGAGAAGCTCCCCTTCTCTTTTATCTTCATCCCTTTTTTCATCCCAAATCACTACAATTGACATGTTTTCAATCTTCTTGATGTACTCACTATCATAATAGAAAGACTCATATGATAAGTACCCCTATGCCATATACCCCTTAGGCTCAAAAAAACCTTTCAATTTCTTCATGTACCTCTCTAAGAAGAACATCCAATGACAAGAAACCACCCTAACTAATTCAACCTCATCTACTAGGTGAATTAGAAGATGAACCTCCAAGTCCATGAAACTCATCACAAATTCCTTCTCAAACATACAAATAGTCTCAGATATCTCTTGACGCCACAGTGGAATGCTAGCCATATGAATCTCCTTTGATTTTATCTGACATACAAATGCAGATAATTTATATATGGCACGTCGTAGGCCTTGGGGGAATTCATGGTTCACACACCCATGCATGAGTAGAGGATAATGAAACTATAAAGTAAATAGTACATTATACAAAAATTAATTATAAAATATCCCATTGCATAAAAATAATAATAAAAAACAAAATCATTTTTTTGACATACGTACTCATAGAAGGTTCAAATGGTCATGTGATTTCAACCTCGACAAATGGTCTTCCATTGTGAAGAAACATCATAGTGAAGACTCGTATAAACAAGGCACCTTCACAACCATTATAACTTCCTTTGCTAAAGAAATATCATCTTTCTTTGAAATCCATGGAATGTCACCTTCTTTGAAAGACCAAAAGGGACCAGCCTCTCCTCTAGTTTCTTGTCTTAGCCAATGCTTCTTTTTAGTTTTTGAAGAAATAATCTCTCTCCTAATAGCTAATGTATCATTTTCGTTCGACGATATGTTCCTCCATAAAGAATATGAAACGTTTTTAAATATATGCATGGGATCTAGTAAGTGAGAAATATTAAGATTCTCCCAATATGGGAGCTCATAAAAGACATATTTCCTTCTAATCCCAATGGGAAATGTCTCAACATAGGTGTCAAAGAATTATGGATCATCGAACATGGTCTCCACATATGAATCGAACATTTCTACAAACTCCTTCTCCTTCTCTCTCTCATATGCTCTAAGCCATTCAGTTGGTGTCATTATTGCAAGCCTTTGGGCTCTCTTTAGTTTTCCATTGAAACCAGATGTTTCTATTTTGTAAGGGTGTAGTTCTAGGAGGAATACCCTGGAGCAATCATACAGTACCTTTCATAGGTGGTCAGACCACCTAGACTTCAAACAAGGTCCACAACATTTACATCCATGATACCCTTTTGTTACAAGACATGTGAAACTATTGTATACAGGGCATGCTAGAAATCATGAAGATCATAAAATTGTAGGTAATTAAATTAATATGTGAAACAATATTGTTACATATATAAACAAATCAATAAACATGTAATTTACCTGAGAAAACTCCTAAGCCCAGATAATCATGTATGGTGTAAGCAAATATGTCATACGACGTAAAACTCCTCTCTGTTCTGATGGGTCTTAATACATTATATAGATGTATCCCTTCCCATAATTCCTTTAATTCATATACTAATGGTTGTAAGTAGATATTCATATTGTTCACTTGTCTTCTACCAGGTACTATGAGATCCAACATAAGATGTTCATTCTTCATGGAAAACCATGGGGGGGTATTGTTATTGATCACTACTATAGGCCAAATAGAATAGTTGGTGTTTTGGATGGAATATGGGTTGACGCCATCCATGGTTATGCTGAATCATAGACTTCATACTTCATCCTTAAATTTTTTGGGCCATGTATCCTTTATATGCTTCATGGCTATTGAATTTATTAGGATTTTCATAACTCCCGACTCACTTCTGTGTGAGGCATGCCATACCTCCAACATAGCTAATTTTTTGCAATGAAAGAACCTTTGAATCCTTGGGATTATAGGCGTGTGCCTCAATATATTATGAGGGGGACCATGTGATTTACCTACCCTTTTTTATTTACGTTACCTGTCATGCCCGCATTTTGTACATATCCCTTTGTCTTAATATTCTCCTCTATATAGAATACAAGCATTCAGACATGCATGATATGATATGTACTCAACACCCAACATTTTCAAAAACTACTTTTCCTCTTCACAACTACCCAACAAGCTATTAGAGGAAAATTAATTTTAAATAATTAAAAGTGAATTTCCATGTCATAATGTGTAATCCAATCAAAATCCTTTAAAATTAAAAAGAGATACAGGTGTGACTAGGGACCAACAAATTTTTTAATAACATAATTTACCTAACTTAAGTGTGAATGGTGCCCAAGTTACCCAAAACTACATTAAATATTAAAAGTAAAATTAATATCTTATTTTATAAAAGTTATAATATTGAGAATATTTTTATTGAAGGGTAAAATATGGAATAAGTGTGTTTTTAATGACGCGCAACTAATTTTAATTTTAAATGTAGTTTTTTAATTTAAACTTTATTAAATCTTGTGTTTATATATATATATATATATATATATATAAATATATATAATATATATAGATATATATATATATATATAATATATATATTATATATATTAATATATATATAAAATATTATATATTGATAAAAGTGCATTTGTTTGGGTAATTTAAATTTTATTAAAACTTTTTTTTTGTTAAGGTTAAGCGGGACTTTATATTAATAGAATATAGTAAAATACAAAATGCAAAGTGGGATTCGAGGGGACCTCCCTGTGTCTGCCTTTACAAACTGCCTAGGCATGGTCTGAGAACCCATCGAATACTCTTTGTCTGTTTTCTAACAGTACACTTACATTTGGTAGAATTATCGATATAGATGCATACATAGAAGAAACAAGGACAATCATGCTCTGCATGCTTACATGGCCTGAAGGTCCGAGTTGTTAATGGTATTGCACGTAGCTTTGATTTCCCTATCCTCCAAATCTTGCCAAAGGATGTGATAGTCTTCAAGATTGGACTGAAAGCTAGCATTGGCCAAGGCATCAGCTAACTTGTTGGTTGTTCTTCGAACCATTTGAAAGGTGACACCTTGAATATTGCTGAGGTGGCCTTGTAGGTCCCTCAGGATTGCCGAGAGTCTCCAGCTTGGGGTTATCTTGTCCACCTAGGTGCCAGTCCTGAGTTTTCACAACAACCTGATGACAATCTCCAAATCTCCTTCCAACACCAGAGGTAGAAGTCTATAGCGATCAGCCAGGGTGATGCCTCGGATGAGAGCGATTAGCTCTGCAGCGTTATTGGTGTTCATGCCAAGATTTCCATGATAGATGATATGGATGGTACTGGCATGATCCCTGACTTCTCCACCATAACCAACGTTTCCCAGGTTTTACTTTGACGCCCCGTCAAAATACAGATTGAATGTTTGAAATGGAGGTAGACACCACTTATCTTGCGACATAGCAACTAAAGCCTAGTTCCTTCCAATAGGAATGGTCGTGGATTTGAGATTTAGGATATGGATTATTCTTTGGTCACTTGGAGATGTGCTTCCCTCTGGCTGCAATACACCAATGACATTGATCGACTTCGTGATGAGCTGTCGCGTCTTTCCTTTTAACATGTCCACTGCCATCGCCGAATTCTTGAAGATTCTTACATTTCGCTCTTTTGAAAGGATCCATGCTATGGCTCCCAGAATGAGATTCCAAGCTTTGTTGACTAGAGGGTTGGAGGATATGGAGGATCTCCAGTTGCTTAGTGAATGACAGATAGAGTTCCTGCTTCTTTCAGATTATCTGAAGACGATGGCCATGTCATCCCAAAGGGAGTAGGCATTGGGGCAAGTGCTGAGAATATGATTGAGAGTTTCTTGATCATTCTCACAGAGGACACAGTGGGAAGGCCCTATGAAACCCCATTTCTGAAGATTGTCCCATGTGAGTGCCCTGTTATGCAAGACCAGCCAGAAGAAAAGGGTGATTTTGGGCTAGGTTCCTCTGTTCCAAAGAGTGTGCCACTTGGGGTTCGGTTGCAAGTCAGGAGAGGCAACCATGACTTTGTAGGCTTCTTTGAGGTTGAAGGTTCCTTTAGGATTACTTCCCCACTGAAGAATATCCTCTTTATTTGATGTGAGAATTCTCCACTGATCTAGGTCTTGTAAAAGAGGGTCTATATTCACATGGCGATCTTAGGTGAGCCATTGCTCTTTTGATAGCCATTTTTTCCATGTAGTAGTCGCGTTCATAGGTTTCTAGTAGTCTACTACAGTTACCAACCCTGCTTCTTGCATGGCCCTTTTAAGAGTAGTCCAATCTGGGTGGTCCAGGGGGGGAGTTGCTGCTAGGCATCCTCCTAGAAGAGGGCGGTGTTGCCTTGGTGCACTACCCAGAAGTTGTGCATCTGAACAATATGTTGATTTTACCATGCTTTATTCCAGAGGTGGGATCCTTGAGTGTCTCCCATGAGCCCGATGAGGTCTTTGTCCCTAACTTGATTCGTGTACTTCGCTTTCCACAAGGTGCCCCAGAGGGAATTATGATTTTCCACCCATCTCCACTAGATTTTCACTGCTACAGCCTTGCTTAGGATTTTAGGATATCTTAGGCCCAGTCCTCCCACCAATTTTGGTTTTAAAATGTTTGTCCACTTGAGGAGAGCCCACTTTGATTTCTCAGAAGCTCCATTCCAGAGGAAGCACCGCTGGATGTTTCGAATGGATTTATAAATAGCTTTAGGAGCTGCTAGGGCCAAGAAAAAATAGGTTGGCATAGTTTGAAGAACTGATTTGACCAAAACCAGTCTGCTAAGCATGTTTAGGGCTCTGTCAGTCTAGCTACTTAACCTGGCCTTCATTTTGTTAAGGAGGGCTTCCTAGTTTGTAGATTTGGGGGCATATTCCGGGAGTGGAATGCTGAGGTATTTGGCTGGAAGGGAGTTCTTCTGAATATTAAGAATTCTACTAAGATTTCTCTGCACAAGAATGTAAGTATTGAAGAAAAATAGGTTGGATTTTGTGAGATTGATTTCCATACCTGAGGCCTTCGAGAAGGTCTTTAGCACCTTGCTAATGGTTTGAGCTTCCTGCACCGTGGGGGAGCCCATGAGCATTGTATCATCTACAAATTGTTGATGTGTTACTGTGGGGCCATGATGTGCAGGTTTGATGCCTTTGAGCTGATTCTTCTGGTTTGCTTTGGATAGATATCTTCCCAGACCCTTTGCCATAATAACAAAGAGAAAAAGAGACAGGAGATCTCCTTGTCTTATACCTCTTAACGAAAGGAAGGGTTGTAGGGGCCCTCCATTCAACATGATTGAAAAGAATGCTCTCGAGACCAATTCCATTATCCAATTTATCTAAATCTGACTGAATTCAAAAGCCTGGAGGATTGCTCTTATGTAGATCCAACGGATTTTATCAAAGGCCTTTGAAAGGTCAAGTTGGATGAGCATACCTAGAATCCTCTGTGTTTTGATAGAATGCAGAACCTCCTGAGTGAGGATTATGTTGTCGATGATCTCCCTGCCTTCAACATATCCTTATTGCTCTGGAGATATGATTGAGGGGAGGATGGGTTTAAGTCTGTTAACCATCAGTTTGGATAGGATTTTATATATGACATTGCAAAGAGCTATGGGCTGGAACTTGTCGGGTGATTTAGATTAATCAGATTTTGGAATTAGGGTGAGGAAGGTGGCATTGATTGTAGGCAACAGTCTCTCGGTTCTGTGAAAGTTCTTTATGAGGTTGAAAAGGTTGGCCTTGATAATGGGCCAACAAGTTTTAAAGAATTCAATTGTAAAGCTTTCTGGTCCGAGAGCTTTGTCAATAAGCATGGTGAATACGACTGCTTCAATCTATTACTCGGTGAACTCTCTTAAAAGAAGGGAGTTTTGCTCCTCTGTAACTAAGGGGGGGATAGCACCGATGACTTCACTGATGGCTTGGATTCTATCATGAATGGGATCTTTGAGAAGTGAATTGAAGTATGAGTTAAGTTAAATTCCTATTTTCTCCCTAGTATAAACTTTAGTGCCATCAACGTTTTTGAGGGATAGAATACGATTGTTGGCTCTATGTTGAATGGTTGAGTTATGAAAGAAAATTGTGTTGCATTCTCCATGTTTTAACCATTGCACCCTTGATTTTTTTTTCCAAAGCAACTCTTCTTGTCTTAGCCTTTCTTCCCATTGCCTTTGTAGGTTTGATTCCTGAGCCAACCCTTCATCAGTGGGCCCTTCCTTGATCATTATTTGTTGGAGGCCCACCATTTTTTCCTCGAGCTCTCTTTTGGCTTGAAAAATGTTGCCAAAGGTGTTCTTGTTCCAATGTCTAAGATTAGCTTTGATGATCTTGAGCTTTTGCTGGAAGATATACATGATATTATCGTCCTCTATGGTGGTTTGAGTCCACCAGCCTCTCTGTATATTTTGCATGAATGTTGGGTGATCTGTCCAAAAGGCCTCGAATCTGAAAGGTATATTGTGAGGCTTGTCCATATTGGTGAAGTGAATCTGCACTGTCCAGTGATCAGATCCCCCAATAGGCATAATGCTGGCCTCCATATCTAGATTTTTGAGCATGATGGATTCCGAGATAAGGAAGCTGTCGAGCCTCGATGCAATTTGCCTATTTCCCCCTTGCTTATTGTTCCAAGTATGCAGACCATTGACTATGGGGACATCAATGAGTTTAGATGTAGCTATGAAGGTGTTGAATGCTTCCGTGTCTTTATCCAGTCTTCTTAAGCCTCCCTTCTTTTCCTCTAGGGTGGTGATCATGTTGAAGTAACCACCTAAGATCCAATGGTTTTCCTCATGGTGTTGTCGAACCTCATCTAGGTCTTCCAGCATCTTGAACTTTTCCTGGATCCACTAAGGTCCATACACATTGGTGATGCATATCGTATGCCTTGACTCTGGCATGTTGAAGATGACTGATAATAAATTCTTTGTGGACAGAGCATTCTGCATAAAGAATTTGCTTTTATTCCAAAACATGAGTAGCCCTCCTGCTTGCCCAATGGCTTTTGTGTTGATGCAATGATAGCCTTTTGAAAATAGTTTTTTAAGCGTCTTTATGCCATTAGATGAGCATTTGGATTCTTGAAGAAGAATAAGGTCTGGGGATTACGAGAAAATATGGTTTTTTAGGATTCATCTTTTGGAGGTACCATTTAGCTCCCCGATGTTCTAGGTTGTGATATTCATTGAGTAACCTTTGGAGTGGATAGGACCAAGGCCCTGATTTTTCCTTCATTAATTAGGTGCCTGTCAAGTTCTTGTATTTGTTGTTTTGTGGATTTTCACCCCCTCTTTCTTCCTGAACCTTTTGGCCTGTATTGGTCCAGATCCAGGTTGGCTTGAATGCCCAATTGGCTGTTGTTTCCCCATTGCTTTTTGGCTTCATTCTAGTTGAGATATTCTAATTGCAAGTATGCCATTTCTATTTTCTCCAAATGCTCCTGAGGAATGGCATCCACTTCCAGTTTGGACCATTGCTTATTGACCTTTTTGAGATCTAGGTCGCCTATGATCTCCTCTAGAGGATTAGTGGGAGTGGTTGAGGATGGCTGGTCTAAATGGGTTTATGTGCAGGGAGGGGGTTGCAATAAGGCAGGGCTTGTATTATTCTGGATAGGAAGGGGTTGTGGGTTTTGTTGTTGTGGCTAGGCTTGGTGTGAGTCAGGGTTCGAGATGGAACTATTTGATGGGTTTGATAACTGAACAATCATGGATAGATCTTGAACAATGGGGGCGGGAAATTCCAGAGGGTTCTGATTTAGATCAAGGTTGCCAAGTGCTTCAAAGCTATTTTTCTAGGTGGGGGTTGGGTTAGTGGAGGGTTTCAGAGGATTTTTTCCCTTCTGCCCTTTATTCTTCCTTGATATTGGGATGAATCTTGGGGGTGGATTATCCACCTTTTCTGCTTTGGGTTGTGGTGGGGGTTGATTAAGGGGGCAACCATGACTAAGATGTCCATGCTGTCGGCATGTTTGACATCTGAATGGGATGTTTTCATAGTCAATGGATTGCTTCCCCATGAACTCCCTTATGGACTAGATCAATATGGCCTGGGAGGGGTCCTAATACATCCATGTAAACACAGATTCTAGCATAGGCAGTGTACTTACCTTGAGATGTGAGATCTGAGGTTTTGATGAAGACTCCCAGCTAATTACCAATGGCTTCCAGGATGTGCTTATTTTAGTAGTCAACAGGCAGAAAGTAGAGTCTGATCCATACTGGAACGTTTTTGAAATCTTCCTGTTCTGGAGAAAAGTTGGGTCTCCAGTACGTCATGTAGAGTCCTGCAGAGTTGTAAAAGTATAGGCCTCCTTTGAAAATGCGATCTCTGTCATCCCTGTGAGAAAAGATGACAGTGAAAAAGCTCCTTGACCCTAGCTAAAGTTCATAGTCCCCTTTAGGCTTCCACTTCTGGTTTATCCACCAATAGAGAGCCTTCTCATTGAGTCAAACTCCCATGAATCGAAATATTAGGGCATGTTTACTCATGTGATCTCTGTATTCATCGATCCAAGGATCTTCGATGATCAATGTGGGTGTTTTCTCCAAGAGGGGTTTGCAAGGGGATGGGCCTGTCGCACTGTTCTGACTGGGAATGTTCCCCGTGGACGTAGAGCCATTGGCTCTAGGGTTGTGGTTTACAGCCGAGGCTTTGCTGTTGACCCTGGATCAGGAGCTGGATGGGTAATTGGAGGGATTAGAAGGAAGATTTCCAAAGGCAAAAGGGCCAAAGGCTAGGGGGGCCAACCCCCCCCCCCCTTGAGGTGGTCATAGAGCGATACAAATGGGGTTTGCTCAAGGTTTGGGAGTGCTTCATGTGCTCAGTCCAGCTCGATTTCGTACTAGGTTTGATATCACTATGTTCATTTGTAAGTAAGTAAACTTACCATGAGTTAGTGTCCACCTTCTCCTCTCTTATTACCCCATGTGCACAACCTACAAAATGTTCTCTTTCCTGATTAAATGCGCACTAAGTTAAATTTTATTAAAACTTGTGTTAATAAAGTAATTTAAATATAAAAAATATATTTTGTTATTTTGATAAAAGTGATGTTTATTTGAGATGAAGTTTAATATTAAAATTTTATTTATTTTTTTATTAATTAAAATTTAGGTTAATTTAAAGTTAAATTTAAAATTTAATTTAAATTTTTAAATTTACTTTTTTAATTAAATTTTTATTAATCTTATGCTAATACATTAATTTAAATATAAAATATATTACAGTTATTTTGATAACGTGGACATTTATTTGGGTAATTTTGACAAAAGTAAAATAATAAAAATCATATATTAAAAAATTGTCTACATGGCATTATTTTATTGATTTCTTAATTTTTTCTTAGGTGGTTATTTTTGAGTTGAAATTTCCTCTAATCAGTGACATTATCACTCAAAAGAAACCTTATCTTTGAATAACCTACAGTTGGTGGGAAATATAAACAATGTCCATATTTAATGTTCATAAAATTGATCATTCTTAATTTTGATTGTGAGACAAGATTTCTCAAAATATAAGGGACTTATTCAATCATGCAGGTCAATTACCACAATATTGGCAAAAAACATGCATTCGACATGCCAAACTTTGCTTTCAAGTTGTACAGTAACACCATTGTCCCCAACTAAGTAGACTTTGACTGGTTGTCAAGTCCAAAGAGACGGGTCGTGGAAGCATATTTCAGGCTTTCGAAAATGGTACTAGTGATATGAGCACCATCCCCTAGCTCATCATTTCGGAATGCATCTAACAAAATTTCCTCCGTGGTAGTTTTATCCCGTAAGTAATCATCCATACAAACCTTTATTTGATTGCCTCCATTACCATCTTGTAATGAATAACTACTACTATTGTAGTCATTCCTAATTGGTGAATCTGGACATAGTGGGAATTGAATATGTAGTTGATTCAACCATTCTTTGTATGTTACCTCTCTGAATATTTCTCTTAATGCAACCTTCTCTTGATTTGAATTTGTAGTGGGGTGCATCGGAAGATGGTAAGTCGGTCACCCATCATCACTAGAATCCTAATTTCAAAAAATGTTGAACATTATTACATCATGTTGGGAATCACGATTGTCATTAGACTAAAACCTACAGGTGTTAGTAAATGATTGCGTCACCAAAGATAAGGATCCACGAGAAGTGGTTCATCCATGTTGGGAAACACACAAGGAGTGTTAGCTTATCCAATGTCCAACAATCTCCCCCCCAAGGCGATTTGGGTGTGTATCTAACTCATGACCTATGCCCTGATACCACTTGTTGGGAATCATGATTTTCATTAGACCAAAACTCGTAGGTGTTAGTCAATGATCGCATTGCCAGAGATAAGGATCTTCGAGAGACGGTTAGTCCATGTTGTGAAACACACGAGGAGTGTTGGTTTATCCAATGTCCAACACATCAATGATATTAGTAAGAACAATGCATTTGGTTATTAAAATTACATTATACCAAGCATTTTTACCATCATTGATCCAGGATTATAGCTCGAAGATGTGGTGTTTCAATTGGCAAGGTGAAGTGACTCTCCATTTCCATCCACCAGCTACTTCTAATATGCTACTCCTAATAATATCTTCTAACTTTTTTGAAATGGAGGAATATTTTCTACAGCTTAACATGATTCTGAATTAGGATACTAAAAATTTGGACACATTTTTATTCAAATTGGCATGGATAAAAATCAAATAGATAATCGAAATTTAAATAAAATTTGAGCTTACTAGAGACGGAAAGGGAGAACTTCACGAAAGAATTTGAGAAATATGGAATGAGTTGGAATTTGAAGAATTATCCATTTGATATTACGAGATTTTCTCCTTGCATTTGAGCAAAATTAAAAAAAAAAAATTGTGTACATACCTAAAATTAATTTCGAGAACCATATAACCACAATCTAAATTTCAATATAGTTTTCAAACCATTTTTCAAGGATAATGCAACTTTAAGTGGAAAATGTATTCTATGAACCACTGTAACTCTTATGGATGTGTCCTAAAGGATAATTTGAGATGAATATGCCATTTTATGTGAAAATAAAAGTTCAAATAACTTTTAAACCCTATCGTTGCTCTTATAAAAACTAATAGCATCGAAGCATTTAAATAAAAAATACATCAATGCATTAACATAATAACTGCATTGGTTTTCATGATTTTGAAAATAAAATAGGAATTTTATCATATCAATGTTCTTATAAAACAACACGCACACACGCGTTTAAATAAAAACTGCATCGATCCTTCGAAATAAAAACTCACCTATTTCTGGGATTTGAAGAATTAAAAAAATAAATTCTATCATATCGATGTTCTTCTAAAATTAATAGCACAATGAGTTTAAATATAAACTCCACTAGGGCATTAAAATAATAACTGCACCAGTTTATGAGATTTTGAAAATAAATTAAAAAAAAAAATATTCTATCATATCAGTGCTCTCGTAAACAAGATAGCACCGACGTGTTTAAATGAAAACAACATTGATCTACACCTATTTCTAGGATCTCAAAAATAAAAAGGAATTATATCACGTCGGTGCTCTTATAACAATTATAGCACTGATGCATTTAAATAAAAACTACACTCTTGCATTAAAATATTAACCGTATTGTTTCTGAGATTTCAAAATAAAAAGGAAATTCTATCATGTGGGTGCGTTTAAAAAATTCATCGCACCAGTAATTTATGATAATCAGTGTGTTTTACTCATAAACGCACTGGTGTTGTTTACTATCTAATGCACCGATGTTCGAAAAAGGTCAAAAAAAAGTGCAAGTTTTTTTTTTGAAATTGAAAAATGAGCGGCAATTAAGAGCATTGTGAAAAAACAAAATACTTTGGAATAATAGAACTATTCATAAGATTGGAAATTGAAAGGTATGGTAATTGACTCAAAACCCTACAGAGAAAAAAAAATTATTATTGATTTTACTAATATAAATTTTTACAATCCCTAATAGGTTGAATTAAAAGAGAGATCATTTGCAAGAAACACATATTGCGAGCATTGTAGAGTAGTAGAATATTTGGAACTGTAGAAAGATCAAAATTTTAAAGGTATAAAAAATAAATAATAAATAAAATTAAAAAAATATATATATATATATATATATAACAAAATTAAAAACCCTACATAATAAAAAGTATTATTTATTTTACTAATATTTTTTCTACTATCTCTATTACTATTTAGATTTAATTAAAATTCAAAAAAAAAACAAATAAACAAAAAAATTCAAATACTTACATTAAACGCTTGCTTTTTTTTCTTATGTGACTGCAAAATTTCGGCTTAGGGTTTAACTCCCTCTACCACTTCACAACTAGTGTTTTTCATTTTAGGCATTTTATATTGAATGGATTTGTATACTTACTATATATAGGGAATTTGTCATGTAAACTAGGGGGACCATTTATTGAATTAGATCCAAACCTTGTCGACCCTATCCATTTTTTTGAAAAACAACGTTTGTTTCATGGTGTGCTTTGTGTCATATACTACATCAGTGTTGGTGGTGCTTTTATCATTACATATCACACCGAATCCTGTCGACGTTGTCTATTTTTAAAAAACTGTGTCTATTTATCGGTGTGTTCGATGTAATATAATGCATCAGGTCACCTTTGCCAAATAGCATCGTTAAGTGACTTGTATTTAATTTTTATGTTTTAATTTTTTACTATGATGGTGACTTTTTTATCATTAAAAATCACAGTGTCATAATTTAAAATTATTTTTAAAAAATTATTTATGTTGTCGATACTCAAACATTAAATGTCTGTTGTGCTCAATAGAATAAACGCATAAGGGCATTTATCCAAATAATCGCACTGGTTACCAGAACTTGTTTTGGCTGAAAATTATTTCATTTATGTATAAAATATGTTTAATGGCTTATTTATTGAATGGTACAAGTTATATATTGATAAAAAATGTCTTGGAAGTTTTCAAGTAACAAAAATATTGATCACCACGATGATAGCACATCCAAAGAAACAGAAAAGGCAAGTTCTTTGTAAATTCTTTAAAAATAATATGTTTGAACTATATGTAAGTTTAACTAATATGTATTCATTATTGTTTTTCATCCAAAACAACAAAATGAAGAAGGTAAATAATATTATTTCCAATTTAAGTGTGGAAGAGTGTAAAAGCTTGATAGAAAAATTGCATAAGGATGAATCAAGTGAATGAAAAAATACTATTCAATATGAGTTTTTTTTTTTTAATTTTCATTAAAATATACTTAAGAATATTAGATAACATGTTTCAAACAATTTATTAATTCATATATGTTTAATGTTCTACATAAAGCAACAACAAAGGAAAATATCAATGCCTTTCTAAGAAAAGAAAAATTATAGAACATGTAAATGAAAATGAATTGGTCATTAGCTCATCTGGAGTGGTGTTGGTGGTTAATGAAAGGGGGGGGGGGGGATTTTTACAAAACTATGAGGGATATATTCGAACAAATGTATAGACAGAATTTCCACTTACAATACAAAAATCAATTCAATGATTCCAATAACGAAGTTATATCTAAATTATAGGAAGCACTTTTAGAGAAATGGTCAATGAGACCTGTCAGAATTGCAATAGTAAAAGCATACAACAACAAAAAATAATCATTCAAAAAATAATATTCCTAATCAAAATGATTTTCTAGAATTATATGTATTTATTACTACAAACCACTCATTTATTAATATCATTTCTTTTATATTTAGTTTTCATATATCAATATAAAAATAGTTTATTACTTTTTCAAGAAGATTATGAAAATCCCAAAGGATCAATGAGATGATATGCAAAACATGCTAGTAGGAATGCCAAAAAAATGTACAAGGAGATGGTCAAATAAATGGACATAATTGCATCACAAGAGGAGTCATCTCAACAACAATGTGCTTCAAATGTATGTAATCATTAACTTTGTACATATAAACAAATAATTTAGCATTAATTATTAATTTTCAAGTGTTTTCTTGCAGAAAAGAAAACAAAATAGAACTCATTCAACACATAAAACAAGACGACAAGGAAGAAAAGGGTCAAAATCAAAGTTTGTGAGTAATTGTTAATATTTCCTTATAAAAACGCAAGGTTTCATTTTAGTATATTTTAAGTTCTTTTGTAACAACCATCCTTGAATGTCTTCAAATAGGTGCTAACATAAAAATAAGGTCCGTCAGAAGAGTTGATTGACATTGGGTTAAATATGGGTTGTGTTAGTGTCGATATCTTCATCCCTCCATCAGTGATCAAATTTCTCTTTTTGCTTGCATTTTAGGTGTCCCATCTGATTATCTGCATTCCATTAGGTCATGGATCAACTGATGGCAGTGATTCATTGTCAATTTCCCTCATGTCATTTACCTGTTGGCCTATTTTCACATGTTCAGGCCATTTACAGTCATTTTTCGTCATTACATATGCAAAAGCCATTTTTTAGGGTTTTACGTCTCATTAGGTCTAGGGTTTGTCACCATGGTCAGCAAAAGCTCAATAAAGGGTCAACAGGCACATGAGGAGGTCTAATAAGTTCACAAAATCAAAATTTCAATTATGATATACACAATAAGTGGTTTTTACCTCAAAACTCTGTTTTGAGGTGAAAACAGAGTTTTTATTCCTATGTATAAAAAATTTATGTAATTTCAATTTTTTCTATATGTAATAAGTTCAGAGTTGCTGCCCTAGCTCACCTTGCCAACTCCAGCCACCGCAAATAGAAACACAAGCATCAATGCATCAGTTTATCAAATGATTAAGAAAAGTCAATTTCAATGGAAAAACAGAGTTCAAGACCAAAAGTGACTTTGACATTAGAAAGGTGGGTTTGAGATGAGTAAAAATTTAAAGTCATTCATATTTAAAGTGAAAGGGGTCCTCTTTATCATTTCATTATGAAATATACCCTTGGAGAGCAAAAAATCGCGATTTGGAGGCAAATTGAGCAAAGGAAGTTAAAAACCTTGTTTTCCAAGCAAGTTTACCTGGCACTATGCATCAGAGGCAGTGCGCTACACATCAGGTAGGCGCTTCGCATCAAAGACCATTCTGTAGTGTAATTTTGAATTGGCGTTGCGCATCAGGAGGGGCTGCACATTGGGCCAGGTGCACTGCGCATCAGTCTAGATCTTTCTCAATCACTCCAAATCATGGCATAACCCTCGAATTTTCTACATTTTCATGCTACAAGTAAGTAATCATCCCTACAAAGCTGAATTTGAGTGCACACTTGTGTTCTTCATGAGTTTTGCAAGTTTAAAATGAAACCATGTTTCTCTTCATTGTTTGCCATTCTATTGTGCAATTTTCACCATCTTCATAAAAACATCATTAAACCCCTTTTCACTCTTTTATTACCCTAATACACTCCATTTATCCCATTTTCCCATATCCCACTCCCCTAAAGCAACTATTTCCCTCACCAAACCCTAAATCCCTCACTAAACCCTAATTTCCCAAAACTATTCCCTTCATTCCCCAATTTCATTTCCCAAGAGTAAAATCTCTTCGTACTCATCACCATTTTTTCACCATCCCTTCATCTCATCATTTTCCTAAGACAGGAATTATGGCAAGAAATAGTGACTCAAGCTATGAAGGAGAAACACAAAGTGACAGTTCAAGAGACAAGAATGTATAGCCTAGGAGATCTCACAAGGGTGGAAAGATAATCAGAGAGGAGCCTATTAGCATTGTTAAACTTCTTGCATGCCCTCTTGCAACCACTTATTTCAGATACCAATATTGCTTTGAGTTTTGTGAGCTAGTTGAGAAGGTTAAGCATCATCATGAATTAGCTAGGCAATTTGTCATCAACGTGGAGGACAATATGGTACAGCTTGTTGGCATCAATTTCACTCTTTCACCAGCCATTATTGCAAAAGCAACTAGGATGATATATGTGGGGGAAAAATGGAATAAAAGATAGAATATCAGCAAATAGAACTATGAACCCTACATTAAAGCCAAATATCATAGTAAATTGGGCAGGGTGTTTCCTTTCAAGTTTTTCGAGGACCGGTATGTGCCACTAATGAAACTCATCATTAAATACTTCACATGTGAGGGAAGGTTCTCCAGACTCTATGCCTATCATATTAGGTTTCTTATGCATTTTACCAGGGTTAGGCTGATGAGTATACCATACTTCATTTACAAAAACATAGAGAGGATGATTGTGCTTGCAAAGAGAAAACCATACCCACAGCAGCTTAATAGCATTTATCACTTTGCTGTCATCAAGATTTTTGTTGTACATCAGCTCACTCAGTTGGGAGTGCCATGGGAAACCTTCATTGCCCATGAGATTTTCAAGGGGCCTCAAATTTTTGTAGAACCTCAATAGGAAAGTGGACCTTCCGAGCAACAAAGAGAGCATGAAAGCAAAACTGAAGAGGCTCACATTTATGTGTTTATAACTTATGAAAAGGGGACAAGAAGACTTTTTGCAACTTCCAAATGAGAATTATCTCCACCAGGGGTGGAAGGGGTCTCGTTCTCTTCACCAAAAAATAGGGAAATGTTATGTTCACCTAGGGTGAAAGGGGCTTTGCCTTCTTCTTCAGCAGAATAGGTACAGGACAGAGGAAAGCAACCATTGCATGATGAAGGGCCTTCTGAAGGCCAAGATAGGGATTTTATTTTGGTTGAGGAAGAGGACACTAATTTGGGCTCCCAAAGCTCAAGACTCAAGGAGAAAGAAGCTGAGATCCAAGCCTTATCTCTTAACCTTGAGAGGGCTAAATGGATCATTAAGTACCTTGAGCAACAGAACAAGAAATTGGAGGATAAATAAACAATCATGGAGCTACAAACCATAAGGGAAAACCGACAATTGGAAAAAAAGAAGAAAAATCAAGCTGACTTCACTAGAGCAAGAAATAGAGGCTGATCAAGAATCATGGTTGGAAAGAGTGAATATCTACCTTGAGAAGCTACATGACAAGGCCAAGAAGGAGAAGAACATGTTGCACCACATGGCCTATCGCTATTTGGCCCGGAACAAAATTTGCAAGACAAGAATAAGAAGCCTAAAAGCCAAGTTAGGGAGAACCTTGAAAGCCAAAAAGGAGAAAGATAAACTTAGAATCTTGGCTGGAGCTTCCTTGGCTTAGAAAAGCAATTAATAAGCTTGCCTCTTGCCAATTTTCAAGTATTTTGGAGAAACTTTTGTCATTTCCTAAATTTTAATTACAAAACAAAGAAATTTTCCTCTAATGCGCAGCGCCAGCTGGTAAGGATTTTTGAGGAATGGCTTACATTTTTGGATTCCTCATGAAAAAATATCAAAAACTAGACAGTTTCATGAATTTTGTAGGAGATCTGGGTCACCTAAAGGGCAAAAAACACCTCAAAATGCCCTTTCTGCCACTTTTTGGACCCACAGGAAGCAGTCTTGGGAGAACTGATTTTTGAAGGGGCAAATGGATACCAAATTCAAAAATTCCACTTGTCCTAGAAATTAGACAGATAGACCATTCCAAAAACCCATCTTGGAGAAAATTTGGGGAAGTGGAAGGCCTTAAAACTTAGCTTGGAAAATGTGTTTCGCATCAGGCAAATGGTGTTGCGCATCAAGCAAAATTTTGTCAATTTTGCTCAAAAACTCAAATATTCGCCTAGTTTTCTATCAGTTTGACTTTTCTTCTCTCATGGTCAAATTCATGATGTAAATTGATGTAATATGATGTAAAAAATATGAAAAATGACTTAAGGAGGTAGATACATCACTTTTAGGTGGTTTTGAGCTAAATGAATCAGTTTCCATAGTTTTAGAGGCAAGCTGTTCCACTGCCTAT
Organism: Pinus taeda; assembly: GCA_000404065.3. Taxonomy (NCBI): domain Eukaryota; kingdom Viridiplantae; phylum Streptophyta; class Pinopsida; order Pinales; family Pinaceae; genus Pinus; species Pinus taeda. The sequence goes on from APFE030332846.1 coordinate 96,812, forward strand.
TTTTCAGTTCCTAGTTTAGATCTTGTTGAAACAACTCCTTGACTCATGGATTCGACCCCTGATGGCTAGAATAGGTTGTTTTATGCCTATATCTTGTACTTTCTTCGTCATTTGTTGAGTTTGGACTCTTGTGGATGCATTGAGCACTATTGTACATCACTTCTGTAGTTTGGCAAGGAAATAAACCAGGGTTTTGCAGCATTTTGTGGGATTCTTGTGGTAATGTGAATTAGCATTGTTTTCTTCTCTGTAATTTAGTTGATCTTATGTTTATGTGTGCCATCATCTCTGTTATTTTTCATAACTAAATGAATCAAGTGTGAAAGGTAGAATCCATTGGTATTTCAGTGCTCTACCTTAAGATTTATTTGGTTTTACATTTTTTCTACTGCCTGAAGAGGACTCATGACATTTGCATGCCCTCTCCAGCTCCTCACCAGTCTTTAGACTCACCATTACACTCATTTCTAAGTGCTAAAACACTTTCCTACCTCGCCCCACAGAAACCTCTGTAAATCTATGTTGATTTCCCAAACCCAAAGCTGCCTTCATCATTTGATCCAGTAACCAACCATTAAAATCAATCAAATTCCTTTGAGCAAGCATACCTAGCCTAAAATTAGTTTTTATATTAGTCATCTCAAGCCTTCCTTGATAAATTTTCATTGAGATTGACAAGGAGAGAGCCCTCTCCCGACCTGGTAGGGCTAGCTACCAAGTTAAGCGTGGTTTGATGTTACCCTAGACCTGCCTTTCTCAGCGTGAGGTAGATTTAGGCCCTAACAAGTTGTGAGTATATGTTGGCATTAAAAATTAATTATGGAATTTGTAAGTATCTATGCTATTTTACTTCTAGGAGTTTATAATATATGTGTGTGTGTGTGTGTGTGTGTGTGTGTGTGTGTGTGTGTGTATAGATATTTCCTTTATTAAATCTATGATTTATACTGGGATATAAACCTCGCAGGAAAAAAGGTATGGAAGTACAACAATAGAAGAGTTGTTGCAACAAGGCATGAAACTTGATTTTGAAACCATGTGTACAGTTCATGAGTCACTTCCCTCTATGGTACATTGCTATTCGATTTACATTGATTTATATTATTTATTTCAATTTTCAATATTCTCACCAATGTAGATACATTTATTACATTGTATATTGCTTGTTTGTAGATGGAAAATGAATCTCAAGAAGATGAAAGAAATCAATGGAATCCACACAACATTCGTCCAAATAACCTAATTCATGGAAGTAGCTTGAGCATTGATAGCAGTTCCAACGAAGAATGATGATCTATTTGGATATCAATGAAAGTTATTATTTTTTTAAATAATTGTGTGTGAAAATCAAACATTTTGTTTAATTTAATGGACATAATCTCCCATTTGAAATACAAGAGGTTACCAATAACTATCACATTTTGTATGACAATGAGCCTCTTCTTGATATATAATAAAATGCATTTCAATTTATTCTATTGTGTTATCCAATGTCGTTGTGAAATGTTACACCAGTGGTTAAATATATGGATGACTAAATATTATAATGAAGAGATGTGAAAAATGATGATATAACAAATGAATTCAAACATCATATACAAATTCACTAATCAAAATTTAATTTATATGAATATTATTATAAGATATATATCATTTTTTCAATGAATAATGAATTTTAAAAATCACAATAATTGTATGTCACGGGCTAATGTTCCTAAAAAAAGAGAAAATCTCATACAAAACATCAGTGCATTTATAATATAAACACACACCAGTGCATTATTTTATTTAAAAGCATCATTATGACAATATCTTTTCATGGTCTATGCCTTTTCTGAAAATGACATCACCAGGATGTTATATACTTCAAGCACTATTGTTTTCATTTAATGCTCGAGTGCAATGTAATTCTTAAAGCACTAGTGCTTTCACAGAACTAATGCCATGATGCTAAAAAATATTATTTCCATCCCTAGTGCATATTCAAATTAACATCACTCATTCTTTTATATTAGTAGTACACCAGTGCTTTTATATAAATCATATTCATTGGAGTTGTGAGTTTAAATAAAAGCACCAGGTCTAGAATATTTTTTTGCCTACATCAATCTCATTCTTGAAAAGAATTTTTACGGGAATTTGAAGGTCTAAAATGGGCCTCCTAAGGAAATTATAAAGTAATAGTGGAAATAATAAAATAAGGTTAGATTACATCATCAAATTTTAGAGGGAAAAAAGAAAAAACTATTTTTTCAACTCATATTTTCAACTTATTGCCCTATGGGTTTACTCAAATTTTGAGTGACAACGGTCATTGGATGCATAATTGGTTTCCTCATCCAATGAGTACACATGTTACATGCTTTCAATGGACCCTACTACACGAAAAATGAAAAATACATGAAAAATTTGATTGCAATCATGTTTTTTCATGTATTTCTCATTTTTTAGTGTAACGGGATCCATCAAAAGTATGCAACATGGGTACTCCTTAGATGAGGAATTAAATTTTTCATCCAACGAGCACTCCTGCTCAAAATTTGAGTAAAACATTAGGGAGATAAGTTGAAAATACAAGTTGAAAAAGTAGTTTTATTATTTTATTATTTTTTAATATTTTTTCTTTTTCACTCCAAAAATGGTGAATCATCCCCCATGGTAGAGATCATCATATTTAATCCTATTGGTTCTTATAAAAGTTTTTTTGGTTGTACATTTTTCTTAGGAAGCCCATTTTAGACCTCAAAATTCCCTTAATGGCCCTAAGGCAGTTTTTAAATATATACACACTAAGTTGGTATACATTTCAAGCATCAGTTTTCTTTGCATTCAACACTTTGGTTATTTTAGTAATGTATACATTCCTGGTGTTTTTATATATTTAGTGCACCTGTGTTATTTTTCCATGAAGCGCACCGCTAAAAAAACATCTGCTAAAACCTCTATCCGCCCATATTTTTTCAGTTGTGATGAAGTTGCGTTATAATCTCTACTAAAAAATATACTACCACAAACGAATGTTATAGTGGAGGTTTTTTTGATAGTTTTTACCAATTTTATAATACTAAAAACCTCTGTTATAACCCTTGCTATAAGGTATTTTCCTTTTAGTGAGATTTCTCAAATTTCCGTCATTAACTTGGAAATTGGCATAATAACTAAAAATCCATCATTTGAAATTGAAATCAAATAGCATGTGGATGAGATAATATGCAAATTAGATTGATAATAGAGTTCACTCTCATGGAATACATCCCTACGTTCCCTCAATGAACAAACTACTTCATTGTTTCTCCTTCAAAGGGCTCCTCCTTTTACAAAAAGACATGAAATATTCTCCCAATAAGGGGCTCATTTTCTTCTTTACAAATGGTTGAAACATTATTCCCTTAATAATTGGTTCTCTCCCTTACAAAGGTTTGAAATATTCTCCCAATAAGGAGCTTATAAAATTCTCCAAATATGGGGCTTACAAAATTCTCCCAATAAGGGGCTCAATCACCCTTTTATAAAAAAATGGGCTAACAATTCAAAAACAATCCTAACTACTTATTTTCCTTCAAATAGTTTACAAATACTCTCTTTTTATAAAGACAAAAATTCCCTATATATACTTTAATAATTCTTCATTGTTGAGAACTACCTCGAGATTAGGAAAGAATGGCCCTCTAGAGTCTAATAAACTCAAATATGGGCACAATTCCAAGAAAAAACTGAGTTATGCTCATGAAAATCTCAACAGTCTCCTTCATTTAGGAAGCTACAATGCTATGTTATTCTTCCATTCACATTGGTTTCCTATTATAATAAAAAATAAAAATACATGAGCATATAGTATGTAAGGAGCATGTCATTTTGTGTTCTTTTGTATTTTTTTGCCTTTCTTCCCAATACTTCAATAATCCATATCCTCAAACAAGTTATGTTGAAAATATATGTGTGAGATCTTTGTTGTGTGGAAAATTCTCAATGTAAAATAGGACCAACATAAATTTGTCTAATGTGGAGATCCTCCTAAATCAAACCTCCCCACAAAAGGAAATTTTTGGTCCACTAATAGTGTTCATCCATGGTCATACTGAACATAGTGGATAGTTTTAGTTTCTCTCTCTTGGATATTTATTTATCCACTTTCCTTGCCACTCAATATTCTCAACAAAGGAAATTTGTCAATATCAGTAGCTATAAAATCTTCAATATGCATGTCTCTTTGCAACACCCATTTCCATTTTCACTATAAAGGCTTAATAAAATGAACTCTTCCATCTATCATTCCAAGATCAAATTAATTTAGTGTGGATGAATGTGGTGCAACAAATATGGAATAGGCATTACTCTTATTTATTCCTAATGCTAAATATGCAAAAGATGAAATTCATCAATGAGACCTCAATTTTTTTGCGTCAAATATTCCAATTGCACCATCATAGAGGTGTAACAGCCCCTAGTTGATTTTCTATGTAAATAAAATAAAAACCAAGGTCACAGGACACATATTCCAAGTTTAATGGTGGGAAAAACATTATAGTGGGAATCACTTGTTGATTAATAATGGTTATGGAAACTGGCAAAGGAATTGGCAAAGGAAAGGAGGGAATAAATGGCATTTAATTAAGAAAATAAAGAAAAATAGGAGAAAAGGAAGGAGAAGAGACACATATTTGCATGCAAAGGAAATTAGAGGGGAAATGAAGGAAAATGAAGCAAAAAGGGAGATCAATGATAAAAAGGCATCAGAGAAATAGTTCACATTTTTTGTCAGTTCAATTTTGGCTCTCTCCTTGCACACTCTCGTTCTCTCGTACTCTTGCACACTTAGAGAATTCTTGAAGCATGCTTGGAGCTCTGTAGCATTCACTTGGATTTGGAGAAGCAAGCAAGCTAAAGCAAGGAAGCCTAAGGAGATAATTAGATCGACAACAACAATAGGATTATTTGACACGTAACAAGTTGCATGTGTGATCTCCTTAATGATTTTTGGATGAATGGTACATGCATGTGGTTCCTTGGTCATGTTCTATCATTAGCATGGAGATGTTCTTGGATTTACAATGGTTTCATCCTTTCCTTACCATTTCTTGGATATCCATGGTGTTGTGGATTTCCCACTTTTTTTTTATTTATTCGTAGGTTCCCTATGGTTGTGGATTGGAACAAATGCTTTGGAAGCCTTGGAATAGCTTGGGTTGGCTTACTAGTTCCTAGATCCTATAATTTGGGACAAACTATTTGGAGCCTTATGGGTTGAGTTATTAGTCCTTGGAGCCGTGGGTGGAACAAACGCTCTAGAGCCCTGAGTTAGTTGTGCATTGAGCTACTAGTTCCTAGAGCCCTTGACAGCTTAGGTAAAGACCGATCTGATTAATTTTAGTGATTTATGGATTGTATAGGTGAGATCATTGTGGTTGATGGTTGAGGTGGTTTGGCCACTAGAAGCCCTCATTAGTTTTGTCTTGGTTTATCCTATGAGACCCCACATTCATGCTTGAAGCATGGTACGAGGGTGATTGGCTAAAAGACAGATTTGGTTTAGCCGAATATATGGTCGAGTGGTATGTGGAAGTCACTAACTTGGTTGGAATTTTCATATGTTAATAAGAGATATTTTCCTATTATGATCTATGATAACTTGTACTAGGTATTATGGTGTTCTTATGGAAGATTTTCCATGATTTATATTTTGGTTATATGTTGTTTATATGATGTATTCTATCTATTGCTCTTGACATGTTTTGAAAATTCATTGAATGGTTGATATATGCATGGGATAAAAAGTGTTATTATAGATAGTTTGAGAGGGCTTGGAGCCTTATTGGTGATTCTCAAATGAATTTCAGATCCCTATGATCATATAGCATTCATGACCTATTGATTTCATGTTTACCATATGTTTAACGAAATGTCTATCATGGATTAGCCATGTCCAGATCAAATTTTTGCATGATTTTTGATTAATTAGAATTTTCATCACTTTTTATATCATTCTAGAAAGTTATAGGTAGTTCCAGGCAATGGTCTAGAGGTTGGCTTGAAAAAGTGGCTCATATTTTGCAACTTCATACTCTAATCTAGGAAATTTTGGTCATAACTGCATGGAAATAGGCCCATGTGTGTGGTTATATCCTTGTACCCACACTGAAGTTGTGTTGTGCATGTGGTTGGGGAGTTTCCCCTGTGAAAAGAGCCCCAGCTCATGGATTAACCATCTGGAGTGGTTTGCAAGCTCCTAGGTTCTATAGTCCTTGAGGGCTGTCTTTTTGTTGTCAATTTGTCGATCCCACTTCCATAATTGGATCTTGGAGGTTGGGTCATGTCATAGTGACATTCATCTCATGTTTATGCTAGTGATCTTGTAGAAATGGGTAAATGTGGGAGGAGGATTTTACCCTGGTGAGATTGTCAGTGGTGGAAGATATTTGGATACAGCTGATAGGTGGGCTAACACTCATGGATTTTATTCTAGTTCTGATCCTGAGTGACATCATCATCATTACTACCAGCATCCTTATAGGAGGAGTGAGTGGAAGTATTTTCCAGAAGAGTTCAAGAAAGCCAAACCCCCTACTTTTGATGGGGATGTGAAGAAACCAGTGTAGAGATTAAGTTGTAGATTTGCAATTGCTCATGAAGTTTTAATCAAAATCACAAGACACAAACCTACACTACTGATCTGCGGACATTAATTCACAACTTAGAACAAAAATATCAGGCATGCAAGAATAAATAACACACATGCAACAAATAGTTTTATCTGGGGAAAGAAATATGCTAAAAAACACAATTCTTGCTTGCATTAATCAAATGAATAGCGATGTATTACAAATTATTTAATCAACTAAGATCACCCCGCAAGTGCATAACCTATCTCTCTACTCACTGAAGGCCTCTAACCCATATTTAGTTAAATTTTTCCTCAGCTTGAGCTCATATTTCCTTTCATTGTTCCTTGAGGGATTAGCCCTTATTACTTAGGAAATTCCTTTAATTGAATTGTGCAATTCCTTAGGTTGATCATCTGACTGCATGCAACACTTGTACACTCAAGACTAGTTTATACTGATGTTACACTGCCTTGGAATCTCCACCTCAACAAGGTAACTCGAACTCTCTTCATGCACTAGTTATTTTGGGTTAATTGATCTATTAACTGGATGATCATTGAGTTTTACTAAAGTCCCACTGCACAACTTGACCCTCCACTAATTCCTCCAAAAGTTATAACTAGTTTAACTAAAAACAACCTAAGATAACATACCTTGATTGCTACAAATTAGCAATCACACATGTTGAACTAAACTCTAAATCCTCCAACTCAAAATTACTTAGTAAACTACGTGACACAAGCCACGTTACACAAGTTAACATCATCCAAGTTGTATGTTGATGTGGAAATTCGAATTTCCTCAATTTAATCAAGGAAAAATAAAATTGAAAATTTCTTGTTGCATTTTTCAACACTCCCTCTCAATAAGAAAGGGATTATCAACCACCCCTATCCATCACCTGTGGAACTCGAACTTCCCTCTTGTCAAGGCCTTTTGTCAAAATGTCAGGATCTTGTTCCTCTATCGAAATGTATTGCAACAACATTATCTGCCTCTGTACACAGTCTTGTAAATGGTGATACTAGATATATATATATATATATATATATATATATATATATATATATATATATATATATATATATATATATATATATATATATATATATATATATATATATATATATATATAATATATATATATATATATATATATATATATATATAGCTTGGATATATCATGAAAAATAGGATTTTCAGAGAGCTTAATGCAACTCTGATTATCACAGTAGATCAAAATTGGATCCATCATCTGACCAAACAATACAACAAGTATCTTTCTCGTCTAGATCGACTCACATGTTTCTTTACTAGAAGCCATGTATTCCTCTTTTTTTGAGCTAAGTGCCACAAATCTTTGTTTCCTGTTGTACCATGAAATAGTTTCGGACCCAACACGGAAAATTCCACCTGATGTACTCTTTCATTCTAATGGAATCCCTGCCCAATCTGCATCTATGAGGCCACACAGCTTGACTCCCTCTATCTGTCAGTACCATAGTCCAAACTGGTAGTGCCTCTGAGGTACCGTAGAACATGCCTAGCCACCCTCCAAAATAACTTGGGTTGCCTAACCATAGCTTGGCTCAGTTGGTTGATTGCATAACACATATCTAGTTGTGTGTTCACAACATACATTAGTGAACACATCCACTATCGGTTAATAGTAGCATCCACTTCCTCACATGAAGTGGCATCCTCTTTCCTCCAATTGGTTGCTAGTGGTGTCTCCCTAGTTTTGCAACTATTCATGCGGAACCTCTAAAGTATATTTTTGGCATAATTTCCCCGAGAGAAAAAAATTTTTCCATCACCTTATGATACTTCCAATCCGAGGAAGTAGTGCATGAGACTCATGTCCTTCATTTCAAACTCTCTTGTAAGGTCCTCATTGCACAATCTAATCAGCTTCTCAGTACCAATTAAAATTAATTCATCAACATATAAGACAATAATCAAAAATTTAACTTCTACCAAGATATGATAAAGGTTTTCATCCACCTCACTTATGGTGAAGCCAAAACTTATGATATAGCCAATGTTACACAACATTTTTTCACCATCCTTGTACTCCTTGTTCCTTGATCCTGGAGGACCTCTACAGTAACCCTACATTCTTTCCCTTCATGAAGAAACTCCCATTGTGTCCCTCTTCATGAGTAGAACAATTCCCTTTTGCACAATTTCCCCAAAATCTTCTGTTTTTCCCAGTTTACAAAACTGGTGCTAATGACCCTTGTCCTCCTTGTGTTGATATGCAGGGATTAATATTGTCCCTAGTGTTGACTGGAGCAACTGAGCTTTGTTCCAGTCGCGTCGATCCTCTTATGGAATGTTTTTTAAATAAGGAGACGAAGCTTCCAGCTCTAGAAGCTTCATAACGGAAGTTTGGTAAATGGTTTGGTCGGATGGGGTTGAAGATATCAATTTGGGCTCATTTCCCCTATAAGGACGGAACTACCTCAAGAGATAAGACCTTCTCCCATGAGAAGAGGAACCATCTCCCATCCATTCATGTTATATAAACCTCCATTTTTCCCAAGCACAAGCTAGTGTTAATGTTGGTGTGCTAGTGTTAATTTTGGTGTGCTAGTGCTAATTAATTTTGGAGTAAACAACAAGCTATTCATAGTTGTAGCTCTCTAGTTGTATGAGGGAGAAGTGTGAATTTGGTTTAGTATGAAGCCTAAAGAGAATAGCCTTAAAACTATTACTGTTGAGGCCATCATGGAATGCTAATGGAAGTGTCTGGGAACCTGGTTTTGTCAGAGGGGGACAGCAACATCAAGATAATGGTTGTAATCTCTTCTTGATTTAATATATATGCAACTATTGATTGATTTCCTACATAATGTGTCATCTTACATGTTTATGGCTTAATGTTTCTTGACTTGTTAAGTAGGTTTAATTACAATTTCTTTATAATCACGATTGTTGTTTATTGTTGTTTACTTGTTTCAAGTGTTTGAAGAAGGAAATAAGAGATAGATGGAGCACAAAAGCAAGGTCATAATCAAATGAGATAAGCATACTAAGAGGTAGGCCCTCTTAATTGGTTCTAACCTAAGGAAATATTCCCTCGTAAAGTCGCTAATCATGGTTATATTATCATTGTTGTGGATTATTTCACCAAATGGACTGAAGCAATGCCTACATACTTTGCAGATGGTAAAAAGGTGGCTCAATTCCTTTTCAATCATGTTATTTCCAGGTTTGGTGTACCTCAAGCCATTTTCACAGACCATGGCTCCCATTTTCGAGATTACATGATGGTTGAGCTGACCTCCACGTTGAGTTTGTGCCATGATGGTTCAACCCCGTATTACCTTAAGGCAAACGGCTAAGTTGAAGTTGTGAACAAGGTTTTGGTTACAATTCTTCAGTGTACTATTGGGATGCACAAGTCAAATTGGCATCTCATGCTCTTTTAAGCTCTATGGGCTTACCAAACCTCAACCAAAGACACAACTAGTTTCACACCACTCTAGCTTTTCTGCGGTCTGGAAGCAACATTGTCAATTGAATGCGTGATTCCTTCACTCAAGTTAGTTGTCGAACTTCTCCCAGAAACATCACCTCAGAAAGAGCACCTCTTATATTTAGAACGGCTGGATGAGACTCATCACCTCACTGCTTTGGTTATTGAAGCACAAAAGAAATGAGTCAAGTCCCATTTCAATCAGTTGGTCTCCCCCTGCACGTTCTCTAAGGGTGATTTGGTTTTACTATACGACCAAGCTAATGATAAGCTAGCAGCAAGCAAGTTTGAACCCATGTGGCATGGGCCCTACATTGTTCCTGCCAAAATCAATTACATGGATATTTTTTCTGCCTCAAATTCTGCCTCCTCTGGTTCTCCTATTTTGAAGACCTCTCTCAATACGTATTCTCAATCCTCATGACTTGGCACTTTGGAATCTCCCGATCCCTTAGCCGGGACTTTTCTTGTTGATGAAAGTATCATGGAAGTAATGTCTCTCGAGGAACCACCTTGGAATGATACTCATCATCGTTCCTCATTCCTGCCTTGCCCAATGGTCATGTCTACTGGTCTTAAAGAGTTCTCTTCTCAATTTCCTTCCCTCCTGGTTCCGCCACCAATCCTATGGATCCAAAAGGTGCCAAACTTCAAGTCGTGTCACCAATATGTTCAAGAGTTGTCCTTTTGCAGTTACATTGACCCCTGTTTCTCTGTATCATCCAAAATCATTTTGCATCCCTTTGTCTTGCGTCGATGATGTGGGATACATTATGGCTCTCCTTTGACACAGTCACTTCCTATCAACTTCAACTCATTATCCAGTAAGTTGACCGAGAGACTCCCTTGTAGTACCTTAGAGCTTGCATGCCCTAATGGCAAGTTCTTCGCACTCGAAGACAAGCTCACATCATTAGCTTTGGATCAAGTGATTTCACGGGCATTCAACTTCAGTTCCTCTATTCACATTTTGTGGATTGTGCTAATAGTACCTTGAGGACCATTGTCATTATTGGTGGTTTCTCTCGTGCTTGTTAACATTTTACATCATTGACTAGTAATCAAGTGACTTTCTAGCATGTTCGACGTTAACACATCTCTTCACATGTTAGAATTTGTAGTTTGATTGGGTTGTGTTGGAACACAAGCCCCTGGACTCAGATCACAAAATTCTAGGTTTCAAAGTGATGTGACATGGTTATTCAGTCGGTCTCCCCCTGCACATTCTCTGAGGGTGATTTGGTTTTACTATACGACCAAGCTAATGATAAGCTAGTGGCAAGCAAGTTTGAACCCCTGTGGCATGGGCCCTACATCGTTCCTGCCGAAATCAATTACATGGAGATTTTTTCTGCCTCAAGTTTTGCCTCCTTTGATTCTCCTACTTCGAAGACCTCTCTCAATATGTACTCTCAATCCTCGTGACTTTGCACTTTGGAATCTCTCGATCCCTTAGCCGAGACTTTTCTTGTTGATGAAAGTATCATGGAAGTAATGTCTCTTGAGGAACCACCTTGGAATGATACTCATCATCGTTCCTCATTCCTGCCTTGCCCAATGGTCATGTCTATTGGTCTTAAAGAGTTCTCTTCCCAATTTCCTTCCCTCCTAGTTCTGCCACCAATCCTATGGATCCAAAAGGTGCCAAAATTCCAGTCATGTCACCAATATGTTCAAGAGTTTTCCTTCTGCAGTTACACTGACCCCTGATTCTCTGTATCATCCAAAATCATTTTGCATCCCTTTGTCTTGCATTGATGATGTGGGATACATTATGGCTCTCCTTCGACACAGTCACTTCCTATCAACTTCAACTCATTATCCAGTAAGTTGACCGAGAGACTCCCTTGTAGTACCTTAGACCTTGCATGCCCTAATGGAAATTTCTTCGCACTCGAAGACAAGTTCACATCATTGGCTTTTGATCGAGTGATTTCACGGGCGTTCGACTTCAGTTCCTCTATTCACATTTTGTGGATTGTGCTGATAGTACATTGAGGACCATTGCCATTATTGGTGGTTTCTCTCGTGCTTGTTAACATTTTACATCATTGACTGGTAATCAAGTGACTTTCTAGCATGTTCGACGTTAACACATCTCTTCACATGTTAGAATTTGTACTTTGATTGGGTTGTGTTGGAACACAAGCCTCTGGACTCAGATCACAAAAGTCTAGGTTTCAAAGTGATGTGACATGGTTATGTTGATATACATGTCTCTTTCAGATGGATGTTCCTCGTTCCTGCCTAAATCAATTACGTGAAGATTATTTCGGCCTCAAGTTTTGCATCCTCTGATTCTCCTGTTTCGAAGACCTCTCTCGATATGTATTCTCAATCCCCATCGCTTAGCACTTTGGAATCTCCTGATCCCTTAGCTGATACTTTTCTTGCTGAAGAAAGTATCATGGAAGTAATGTCTCTCTAGGAACCACGGAATGATACTCATCATCATTCTTGCCTCGCCCGGTGGTCATGTCTACCAGTCTCGAAGAGTTCTCTTCTTTGTTTCCTTCCCCCCCACTTCAACCACCAATCATGACTCATGAAGTGTGCTTAGAAGGAAATTTGGGTAATATTACCCAAACGATGTCGATTGATATTTGTATCAAGCTTGGTATCATTGAACATGTCCATATTGGGGTAAATTGTTCTCCAGATGAGATCATGACCTATACTCGTCTGTTTCAAGAATTTCATGATGTGTTTGTGTGGTCCTATGAAGAAATGCCTAGTATTGATCCTAGCATTGTTGTGCACGAAATACCAACTTATCCTCACACGAAGCCTGTTTTCCAACACCTCCACCTAGTGCACCCTCGAAAATTCACCACTATCAAGGGTGAAGTTGAAAAACTTCTCAAAGTTGGATTCATCTATCTGATCCCTCTTACAGATTGAGTGTCAAATATTATCCCGGTGACGAAAAAACAAGGCACGATCCACATTTGCATTGATTATCGTGATCTCAATCGTGCCTGTCTTAAGGATAACTACCCCACTCCCTTCATCGATCAGATCATTGATGAATATGCTGGGAGTGAAATTTTTTCCTTTATGGACGATTTTTTAACATTACACTAGTCGATTAGGAAAAGACAGCTTTTATCTGTCCACGGGAAATGTTCGTGTACAAAAAGCTCCCTTTCGGCCTAAAAAATGTTGGGGCTACGTTTCAGCAGGCAATGTCCTATCCATTTCATGATATTCGCAACATCGTTCAGCCTTACTTGGATGACCTTCCCGCTCATTCTCGTAAGCGCCAAGATCACCCTGACCATCTTCAGTAGATTTTTATTTGCTGTAGACACTACCACATTCGATTAAACTTGCATAAATTTGTTTTCTGTGTAGAATCTAGACCATTCCTCAGCTTTATCATTTCCAAGGATGGTATCAGCCTTGACCCACTTAAAGTTGAGGCCATTGTAAATTTACCCCCTCCATCTTCATTACACCAACTCTAGAGCTTGTAAGGAAAGGCAAATTTCCTTTGCCATTTCATACCCAATTATGTTGGGCTAGCTATAGGATTTACCCGGTTGCTCAAACAAGGAACACCCTTTTTGTGGATGAGGTTGACCAAAGATATTTCAATGATCTTAAGGTTGTCCTCCTAAATTCTCCTTTGTTGCATCCCTCGGATTATCATCAAGATTACTTCCTTTACCTAGCTGTAGCCCCTAGCGCCATTGTTATGGTCTTCATCCAAGACGATGATGAAAGCAATGAACATGTTATCTACTACCTTAGTCGTAATCTCCTTGACACTGAAAAGCATTATGCCCATGTCGAGAAGTTGGCTTTAGCTGCCGTACAAGTTTTTCAACACTTTCGGAACTAATCCTCTTACACACTACTACTTTGATTTCTGAATGCAACCCCATGACCTACATACTGACTCGTCAGTTGCTAGGGGGAAAGTATTCTTAATGGATTGTCATCTTGCAAGAATTCGATTTGGTATTTACTACTTCCAAATCTAAGAAGTCACTAGTTTTCATCGAGTTGATTTGTTCCCTTTCTTCTATGTCTCTCCCTACTGGTGTAGATGAATAGCTTCCAAAGGAGACTCTTTTCCTAATCAGCACCCTTGACCCGTGTTACGGTGATATCATTGTGTATCTCCAGATGTCCACGTTCCAGTCTGCGTTTATTAAGGATGATCGTTGATGGATTCAACATCACTCCCAACCCTACCATCTTATTGGTGATACTTTATACCATGTCGGTGTCAATTCAGTTCTTTGTCGACGCCTTACGCTCGAGGAGGCTGAGAGAGTTCTCAATGACTGCCATTTCGAGGCATGTGGTGGTCATATGTATGACTATACTACCACTCAAAAAATCCTTCATGCTAGTTATTTTTGGCTGTCCATTTTAAAGGACTGCATCCTTGTTGTTCGCAAGTGCCATGAATGCCAAATTTACCAACACAAGATGCACACCCCACCCATTCACCTACAACCCATCCTTACCATTGGTCCTTTTTCCAAATGGGGCATCGACTATATGACATGTAACCCTCATTTGGCTAGGGGCCATGGTTATATTATCATTTTTGTGGATTATTTCACCAAATGGGTTGAAGCGATGCCTACATACTCTGCAAACGTAAAACGGTGGCTCAATTCCTTTTCAATCATGTTATTTCCAAGTTCGATGTAACTCAAGCCATTGTCACAGACCATGGATCCCATTTTCTATATTAAATGATGGCTAAGCTGACCTTCATGTTGGGTTTGCACCACAATGGTTCAACCCCGTATTACCCTTAGGCCAACGACCAAGTTGAAGTTGTGAACAATGTTTTGGTTACAATGCTTCAGCTTACTATTGAGATGCACAAGTCAAATTGGCATCTCATGCTCTTTTCATCTATGTGGGCTTATCAAAACTCAACCAAAGACGCAACTAGTTTCACACCATTCTAGCTTGTCTACGGTCTGGAAGCAACATTGCTGATTGAATGCGAGATTCCTTCACTCAAGTTAGCTATCAAACTTCTCCCTGAAACATCACCTCAGGAAGAGCACCTCTTATATTTAGAATGGCTGGATAAGACTCTTCATCTCTCTTCTTTGGTTATCAATGCACAAAAGAAATGAATCAAGTCCCATTTTGATCGTTCGGTCTCCCCCCACGCATTCTCTGAGGGCGATTTGGTTTTACTATATAACCAAGCTAATGATAAGTTGGGGTTAGGCAAGTTCGAACTCATGTGGCATGGGCCCTACATTGTAAAATTCATTTTGCAAAAAGGGGCCTATGAGCTCATTGATTATGAAGGCAATCATTTGGACAAGCCCCGAAAAGGGATTTACCTCAAGAAGTACTATGCTTTGGTCATCTTGCATGGTTACTTATGTACATTAGTGTGTCGTTCATTTTTGTGTTGTATGGTTTGGTGTGTTAGTTTTCAAACAGATTTCATGTTTACTATGTTTTCCCTACTTTGCAGATGTCTGTGACTCCCCACATCGCTTTCACTAATGGTGCTTTTCGTAGTACCTGGAACGTATCATCCACGGCATGGTCTATTTATGACCCTCACGGTGAGTTGATTGATCTTCAAGGTATTTTTTTAGGTCATACAACTAAAAAAGTTGTTGAATACAGTGTGGTCATCGAAGTATTGTTAGAATCCATTGCTCTTTACATTCGAGAGTTGGTTGTCAACCTGGATTCACAGCTTGTCGTCCTTCAACTCAACAAGAAATATTCCATCAAAAACCCTCAGATATTGAGAATGTATCTCCGTATTCGTCTACTGGAAAGGAATTTTGATTACATTACATATCATCATATTCCTAGACACATGAATACATCGACAGATGCATTAGCTAATTATGTGTTGGATAGACATTTATGAAACATGTGAAAAGATAAAAAAAAATCATTTGTACCATAGTAAGCAAGAAAATACAGCATATCTATATATATATATATATATATATATATGTATGTATATATATATATATATATATATATATATATATATATTATTATAATATATATATATATATATATATATTATATATATATATATATATACACATATACATATTACATATAACATATACAATATATATACATATAATATATATATACATATTATATATATATAATATATATATGTATATATAATATATATATATATATATATATATATATATATGTATATATATTATATATATATAATATATATATATATATATATATATATGGATGGTGATAATGTTTTATACATCAAAACCCCAAAAAATAATATGTGTGTCCAAAATAACATCGGCAACTCGCAGGCCTCATATATCCATGGCACATAGACCTAAAAAATGTAAAATGTTGGACCTAGTAACTAATCAACATGGTGATCATGGTAGCATGACAAGGCTTGTGAAACACGAGTCAGAAATTGGTGGATCCGAACTGATACTCCCACCATGTGTCTCTGGTACTAGCGAGGAGTGTCTCCCACCCAAGCATACTTTGGGATACCATGAGTCAACCCCTCAAGGTTCCTTGTGATCTCCTCCTTGTTGTCACTCCCCTCCTAATAAGGAGTGACAACATCAAACTAGCCAGTGACGTGCCTGGATATTGGCGACATCCCGGCAGGATGCTCTGGTCCAACATCTACATTAATAAAGCGAAATGTTTTAAACACATATATCAAAAAACAATTGAAAAATCACAAAATTAAAAAATTGAGTTTTTACCTTCGTCGTCAAAATCCTCTCCATCTAGCAGTGGCATCTCCAGATCTCCACAAAAGTCAGTGCCAATGTATGGCCATCCTCCACAACAATCAGTTGTCATCGTAGCCAAGAAAAGAAGGTAGGCATGTACGACATGTGCTGTCCCCCAATGATCCTAGGCATCAAATGACTCTAGCGGGCCATCTACGGGTCGCGTGGCATTGGAGGATCTACCTCAATCACCTGGTACTGGAACATCGGCCCCCATTCCAAGAAAAAGGTCACTAGTACGGATCCGAAGAAACATTGCTTCAGATTCCCTGCCTTAGCTTTTGTCAGTTGGCATTTTATGTTGATCTTCATGGCTTCCGCCCAATTCAAGATCATCAGTGTTGTGCAATCGATGGCATATAGGAATGTCGACTTGTTAGTCTCATGCACAGCCTGGGACCCCGCCACTCTATTGATAGTCAATAGTAGCACTCTCAGTGTTAGATTT
This sequence comes from Pinus taeda, assembly GCA_000404065.3. Classification (NCBI taxonomy): domain Eukaryota; kingdom Viridiplantae; phylum Streptophyta; class Pinopsida; order Pinales; family Pinaceae; genus Pinus; species Pinus taeda. Next base: position 114,092 of record APFE030332846.1, read on the forward strand.
GACACCGTGGCAATCTCAATCTTGCCACTCTTGGATTTCACACCGTGGCAATCTCAATCTTGCCACTCTTGGATTTGAGGGATTCAACGCAATGTTTGGCAAGCAGCATGGATATTCTTGCCCCAATCGATCATGACCCATATAAGTTGACTGGTTCCCCTCTTCAAGATATTCTTGTGATGAAATATATGTCTGAACTTTCTAACTCCAACTCCTGGTCACCAATGATGAATATTTCTCGATTTATGTCCTAGAGACTAATCAAGTACCGAAGCAACTTAGGTTGGGCCTGCATCCCTAGTGTGAGAAAGAACTTGAGGAGCCCATAGTTCCTTAAAGTGTTTAGGAAATTTAGATCATTCAGTGCCTGAGTGTCCACATCTTCATGCTCACATTTCTTTCCAGTCTACCATTTTCGACGATTCTTTCCTGTAAAAACCATAGATTTGAGTCAATAATCATTTTTGGCCCATACAATTTGGATTTCAACGGTGGTTTTGAGGGGAAATTAATTTTTTTCCCTATTCACAATGTTAGTGCACCTATTTTAAAAATAGTTGTGTTGATGGCGTGATAGGTCATTTTAATCACCCTTAGCTGGCGTGATTTCATCCCCAGAAGTTGCGCAGACCAAGGGCGAAAAACTTTTGACAAAACCTTCCTCAAAAATTCAAAAAATGGTTAAAAACAGGAATAAATGGTATGAAAATGAAGCTTAGGGCTTTGGCACTTACCTGTAACTGGCAGCTAAATGAATGACCTCCTGGATCTCTCGAAATCTGCTCTAGAATAATAAGGGAAAAGTGGGTGAAAAGTCTTTCACAGCAAGGTAAAATAATAAATGGTAAAAAAATATTTACTTTTACTCCCTTTTATTCAGTTTTCCATGAAATATTAAGTTTTGTAAATGTTTTGATGTATTTTGCCTCAAGAATTGGATAATGCACTTTACCTGTTTGCACAACAATAGGTGATGGATGTTCGACGATGATGTCAAGTCATGTTTCAGCTCTTTTCTTGACTCGTAAAAATCATATGAAAATATTTCCGAGTATTTTTCCGTTTTGACTCGTAAAAGAGAATAAAATGTGGGGTCTGCTTTTAAGCTCTTTTTAGACCCTTTAAAAATCAAAATATAGTTGAGCCCTCGTCATTTCGAACTCATTAAAGGATGTGAAATGTCGTGCACCCAAAGTTTACCCCTTTGTCGGGCTGGGATGTACTATTTACGAAAAAGGTACTCCTTGACTGAAATGGTCAAGCAATTCTCTCAAGTATCATTTTCTACCAATTAGGGCTCGAGAGACACAAATGTACGAAAAGGGACCATGTGGAGTTTTCTTTTCCATGTCTTTTTCAAACTCTATAAACATGAAAAAGATATTAAGTTGCGCCTTTCTCAGACTTGTTAAAATATTAAATGACATCGAATTCGTCACCATGATGAACATGAGCTTCTCCTTCCTAGGGCTCCTTAAACTTACTATGTTGGATTCGTCTGAAGGATGAAATTACAATGCAAGAATATGCTATCCCCTTCAAGCTTGTGATTAAAAAATAATTGGGGTACCTACCAGAAATGGTGGGGGAAATTTTGGAAATCTGATCAGTTGTGTCAGCAGCTCACTCTTAAACATGACACTTTCTGCTTCATGTCGGGATGGGATATCCTCCTTTTTATCATTGACCTCCCTGGGTTGGGCCATTCATTTTTTCCTTCCATTTGATCTCTGCCATGTCATCATGACCACAGATCCTATGGATATAAAATCTGTCAAACTTCTAGTCATGTCACCAATATGTTCAAGAGTTGTCCTTCTGCAGTTACACTTACCCCTGATTCTTTGTATCATCCAAAATCATTTTGCATCCCTTTGTCTCATGTCGATGCTGTGGGATACATTATGAACCTCCTTAAACATGGTCGCTTCTTGTTGACTTCAACTCATTATCCAAGAAGTTGACCGAGAGACTCCCTTCTAGCACCTTAGAGCTTGCATGCCCTAATGGCAAGTACTTCGCACTCGATGACAAGTTCACATCATTAGCTTTCGATTGAGTGATTTCATGGGTGTTCGACTTTAGTTACTCTATTCACATTTCATGGATTGTGCTGATAGTACCTTGAGGACCATTGTCATTATTGGTGGTTTCTCTCACTCTTGTTGACAGTTTACATCATTGCCTAGTAATCAAGTGACTTTCTAGCATGTTCGATGTCAACACATCTCTACACATGTTAGAATTTGTACTTTTATCAGGTCGTGTTGGAGTGCAAGACCCTGGACTCAGATCACAAAGTCCAAGTTGCGAAGTGATGTGACATGGTTATGTTGATATACATGTCTCTTTCAGATGGATGGTTGCGACCATACGTTGGTTTCTGACCATACCTTGGTTTCATTATGATCCTCTTTAATGAATGGATGCACCCATGCCTGGATCCATTTACATGATCATTCTCTAGATGGATGTGTCCATACCACAATTCATATATCATTTGACAGAGTTTTTCAGTTATGTATATGTATATGTACTTGCTTGCAGGTTTTCTGACGACAGATTCTGGTTCCCCACACTGATTCATAAAGTGTTTCATCCCTCACTCTAGTTTGACCTTCATGCTTTAGAGGGAATCTGTTACACAGCATTTTGTCATCGTCCCTGTACTCCCCATTCCTTGATCCTGGAGGACCTCTACAATGAACCCTACATGCTTTCCCTTCATGAAGAAACTCCCATTGTGTCCCTCTTCATGAGCAGAACAATTCCCTTTTGCACCATTTCCCCAAAATATTATGTTTTTCCTAGTTTACAAGACCGGTTCTAATGACCCTTGTCCTCCTCGTGCCGATATGTAGGAATTAACACTATCCCTTATGCTGACCGGAGTGACTAAGCTTTGTTCCAGTTGTGCCAATCCTCTTATGGAAAGTTTTTTAAATAAGGAGTTGAAGCTTCCAACTCTAGAAGCTTCGTAACATAATTCTGGTAAATGGTTTGGCCGGATGGGGTTGAGGATGTAAATTTGGGATCCTTTCCCCTATAAGGATGGAAATACCTCAAGAGATAAGACCTTCTCCCATGAGAATAGGAACCATCTCCCATCCATTCATGCTCTATAAACCTCCATTTTTCCCTAGCACAAGCTAGTGCTAATGTTGGTGTGCTAGTGTTAATGTTAGTGTGCTAGTGCTAATTAAGTTTGGAGTAAACAGCAAGCTATTCATAGTTGTAGCTCTCTAGTTGTGTGAGGGAGAAGTGTGAAGCCTAAAGGGTAGACCCTTAAAACTATCATTGTTGAGGCCATCATGGAATGCTAACGGACGTGTGTGGGAACCTGGTTTTGTCGAAGGGGAACAACAACGTCAAGACAATGGTTGTAATCTCTTCTTGATTTAATAAATATGCAACTATCAATTGATTTTCTACGTAATGTTTCATCTTACATGTTTATGTATTTATGTTTCTTGACTTGTTAAGTAGGTTGAATTAAAACTTGTATATTATCACGATTTTTGTTTGTTGTTGTTTACTTGTTTTAGGTGTTTGAAGAAGGAAACGAGAGATAGATGGAGCGACAAAGAAAGGTCATCATCAAACAGGATAAGCATACTAAGAGGTAGTCCCTCTTAATTGTTTCTAACCTAACGAAATCTTCCATAGAATGTATTGGTTGTGGCTAGACCCATTATCGAGCGAGAGGAATTGTTTGTGTCCACACTCACAATTTTACTTCACCACAGCTATTGTTCTTGGTGTACCAAGCACGAGGATCTTTCTTGAGACTGTACAACTCTCACTTGTTTCTGAACATGTGAGACTCTTGATCAAAAGTATCAAGTCCTTTTGGTTGCTCAATATACACCTCCTCCTCAATAACTCTATTGAGGAATGTTTTTTTCACATCCATCTAGTGGATATTCCACCCCATCTATGCAACTAGAGCAAGAATTGATCCAACCGATGAGTAGCTTGATACAGGAAAAAAGGTATCCTCATAGTCAATCCCCTCAACTTGAGAGTACACCTAGGCCTAAAAATATGGCCTTTTCCTTTTCTATGATTTTGACTGCTGCATGTTTTCCCTTGAAGATCCATCTTAAACCCCCAATTGATTTATATGTTGGTCTTGGGACCACTTGCCAAAAAAATTTCTTTACAATGGGTTCATATTCCTCCACCATTTCATCAACCCATCTAGGTTTATCTATTTCTTCCTCGAAAGAGGTTGGCTCGGTCTCTAAAATCTTAGTCATTAGAGTCATGTAGCCAGTGTACCAATCTGGTGACCTTCTCTTCCTATGTTGATTTGTTGGAGCACCCATATTCTCCCTTGCATCCTACACAAGTCTCTCAACTTCCCTAGTCCTTCTTCTGCCTTCTCTAGATGGTTCTGCTTGAGTGGTTGTCTTCACTATCTACTCCTCAATTTGTGGCTGCTCTACAACTTCTTGAGGTTCCTCCTTTGGAGCTAAAATATCCTCTTCCGGTGGGATCTGAAGCTCCCTCTCAAGAGAGCACTGCATGGCTTTATCCTCGTCAAACTTGACATCCTTTCACATAGCTATTAGTCTGAGGGATGGAAAGTACACATGCTAGTTTTAGGAATTTTCTATGTAACCCACAAATACCCCCAATTCTATTGTTGGCTCTAGCTTCTTCCTTGATTCTTTGGAGACATGGCAGTAAAAAGAGGCTCCGAAAATCTTGAAGTGCGACACATTTGGCTTTCTCCCCGAGAAAGCCTCCTCCAATGTAATCATGACAAGAATCCGATGAGGACTCCAATTCTGAAAATAGACTATTGTGTTTCATGCCTCAACCCACAAATTCATAGGTAGGCCTTAATCATGCAACATCTCCCTCAATTCTCCCATAATGTTACACTTCTTTATCTCAACCACCCCATTTTGTTGTGTGTTGTGGGGCGTTGTCAACTCTCGTCGAATGCCTTATTTTTCACAGAGATATTTAAATTCATTTGACATGTTCTCACCTTCATTATTGATCCTATAAGCCTTCACCTTCTTTCCCATTTCTTTCTCAACCAGTGGCTTGAATTATAAGAACTTGGAGAAGGTATCATCCTTCTTCCGCATGAAAAAGATCCACACTTCCGTGAGAAGTCACCAATAAAAATGACAAAATATTTGTTCCTGGAAGTGGAGGTTGTCAAGAAAGGTCCACAAAAATTATAGCGTATCCTTTCAATTACTGAATGTGCTTTTTTGTCCCAATCATGGAATGTGCATTTTGTTCACTTCCCAAAGGTAGATCCTTTGCATACATCATGTTTCTCAAGTTATCCTTTGGGGAGGCCTATGGTTATTTGTTGCATTATCTTCAAAGTGCCATGATGCAAATGGCCAAGTATTCTATGCCAAATTTCATTGACATCATATCTCTATAACTCTTCTACCTTTGTGCTCAATGCAACATAATCCTCCACATCTAGCTTGAAAAGGTTCTTCACACAAACCCTGGTTTCCTTCACCTGTCCCATGGCTATGTGTTTGAGGAATGCCTTTCCTTTGTTGATGATCACATCATAACCACGATCTTCCGAAACTGCAATAGAGATGATAATTTCTTTAGGACCAGAATGAACATGACATCCTTGATCCTGACGGGGAGCCTGACTCCCTCTCAAAGGTGATTGTACTAATCTCAATCACACTATACCTTTTTTCATCCTCCATATCGATGTACATATGCAAATCTTTCTCCACCAGATCACTGAGAAAATATCTATTTCTCGTCATGTGGAATGATGCACTTGAGTCCAAGTACCACATGTTCCCCATCACTATGTTTGTTATAGACATTTTTGGGCACTGCAACCCCAATCATAAATGTCCATAAATTTAGGGCTCCTAAGTCCCTAAAATTGTTGCTTCACTGCCTAAAGGAACAAGGTCAGATGATTACATCATCTCCCAGAAGTTCTCCACTAAAAACTGCTCAGAAATGGTCAAAACTGGACCATACTGAATACCAGTGCAGCAGGTGTGATGCATATCACCCTTCCCAGTGTAAAGGGTGCGATACATACTGAATGGCCCCTCTATAGGGTGCGATGGTCAGGAATGGACAAATGGCAGGGACAATTTGCGAGGTGGAAGATCATGGAATCTTCCAGAAGCTTCCCCTTTGACACTTGCCTCTCTGTTTTTTACCAGGGATGAGTAAGAGATCATCAGTCTCCAAGTGGAATCAAGAACTATCAGAGAGAGGACATTAATCAAAACCCCAGAAGATGACTCACCTCCCTACAATCATCTATATATGGATCCCTCATCACAGAGATCCAGAGGCTGGAATCTTGTATCTTGTAGAGAAGTGTTGTTGGTTTTCTGGTGTAACTTCATAGAGTTGGGTGATCTAAGCTTTACTTGAGGTGAAGAATGTCTTTCTTGCTAGAGGATGATGCTGGGTTAGAACATATGGTTGTAATCCTCTTTCTATTCTTGATCTTAATATAGCTATTCAAGTTTTCCTCCATATTCTTGTATGTTTGCTTATATATGCATTTGTATGGTTAACACATATTTTGTCCTGTGTTATTTATGAATATAGATCTCTGTTCTTCGATAGTAGTATGTTGCTTTGATTCCACAGGTGCTCTTTGAAGCTGGGCAGATGAAGAAGAAGCGGCAAATATCTATCAAGAAGGAGAGGAATCAAGCAAGGAAACCAAGCGCAAGACTAAGGTTGGTCTCCTTTGTTCCACTCTTATCTATTTTCATAAAGGAAAGCAAAAGTAGACTTTACTTGTTTGTTTCTAAGATAGCTACCAGTCTTAGTGGGAATAGCAGCTCCGAGTGGACACTATTCCCGGTGACAAATGGCGACTCCACTGGGGACTGATTAGATTGTTTGTTAGCCTATCTTTGTCTATTTTATAAACTTACAGACGGAGCTTGAAGTCAAGCCAGCTAGCCTTTGAACTGCATTTGTTATACAAATGCAAAGTAGATCAATGCTACTTCAGTCTATCTTCGGGTTTTGTTTATGAATTAAACAATCGATCTGCAAATGTTCTAATTGCCCTAAGTGGTGGCTCTAGTAACCTCCTTAGATCAACCCCTGTGATTTACATTTACTGAACATCACTTACTCGGCCTAAATCCCTGAACTGAATTACAAATTGTGAGAAAAAGCTAGTTAAAAGTCTCGCACTAGTACCATTGCACCCTGCCTTTAAGGCAGTCTGTATGCATCGTACTTCTCGTGTGCAGTAGGTGTGTTGCATACTGAATTCCCTGTGTGACAGGTGCGATGGTCAGGGAAGGTTAACTTTACCTTCAAACTTTGGTTTTTCCTTCACTATTTTCAGTTCTATTCAGGAGTTCTGCTATCTGTGGTCAATATATCTCTGTGAAAACCCCCTTCTCTTACATCATTCCGCCTCCATTTTGCAAAGAACTGTAAGTGTTTTTATGTATTGTTCGCCATTTTTAGTTCTCTTTTGCAAAGAACTAGCATAGTCGAACTGTCGTTTCTTAATCTGAAAGTGTCGTAAGTGTTGTTTTCAGTTTTAGAAGAGAATCCCATTGTTCTTGATAGTCGATTATACAGTTACTCTTGCATATGATTTGAATTAGTAGTTTTTAAAGTGTCGAAAAGCAATTTTCATTTCGAAATCGCAAAGTGTCTCCCTTACCTTCACTTCATTTTGAAAATAAATTTGTTGAGTATTGTCGCTTTGAAAATAATTCAGATTTGCACTTAGCTTTCTTATAGTCATTCATACATTAAGAAGGCTGAAAACAAATACATGCATGTGCATTTGCATTTAGACCACTTGGTTTGATTTAGGATAGTGCATTCAGTGTGTGCTTTGTTCTCTTTGTTGAAAGACTCTCAACTTTCTTTCCTTAGTAGCTAGGATTTTCATTGCCAAAAGAAGATTAAACAGTTGTTTATCATCTTAGACCGCATTTTAGGAATTGTATACACATCACGCGGTGAACCTGAAAGGCAAATTTTTAAACAAGATCAACTATAAAACAAATTTAATGAATCTAAAAACGCTTTGGAACCTAACGCATAACATCTAGAGGTCTAGGCTAGAGACGTATTCCAGCGTCATAAAACCTGGTAACTGTTGTTTTCATTGTTGGTTGGGTGGTTCCTCCACTTTGAGACAGCAAGTGACAGTACGGACTTGTGCTCCCACGTACCGTTGAGTATATATTGGGTGACCACAATAGGCTGCATCCTTTATCCTTAGGAAGTCGTGTCTATCGCCCTATCGATCGCAATGCATTGAACACAACATTCGGGAAGATTGACTGCCGTACCGTAAAAAGTATTCTGTACCTTTGCTATTGGTTTGGTAATCCCCTCTACCTAGATTTACAGAGAAGTTTATTTTTCTCCTTTTCAGACTCCTTAAAAGAAAATGTCCATTTGAGCACTTGTCACTTCAGGCTCATTAAAAATCAAAGGTGACTAGAGTCATCTTTTGTTTTTTCTTGACTCTTAAAAATTGAAAAAACAAGTTGTGTCAAAGCATCTAAAATTCATTTAATTCGACAACATTTTCCCCTTTTATTTTTAGTTGATCAAGTAATCTGCAATCGTGGAAGAAAGTCAACCAAAACCTCATCGTTCTCGGAGACTTACGAGTCAACCATCATTGAATCTGGAAGCGAAACCATTATGGACAAAGCGAACTCGTTTGACCGGGTCAAAGTCCCCTAGATTGGTTGGAGCGAGTACTCTGACATCCTCAGAGACTCTAGTTACTCTAAACATTTCTTGTGTCCCTACCTCTATAGGAGAAATTCCGCAGCAACAAAAGGACATTACAACTGATCCTAGTGTGACAGTAAAACACTTCTATTCCTGAACCAGCTCCATCTACAGATGATTCGGAAGGTGTTACTCCCCAATCGTCTGCTGTTGTAGAACTTATATCTTGTTCAGCACCAGAAATATTTTATGGACCTGACGTTCTACCTCTTCCTCCTGGATTAATTTCCATAGAAGAGATTGTGGAAGATCCTCCATCTAACACTCCAACACAACTTAGAGTTAGGATTGCCCTGTATCCTTCTTCATCAAAAGATATTCACCTGCCATCGGAAGTTCCTGAAGAATCGCTAAGAATCTTTTGGATAGGCTTAATATGTCTGAACAATCGTCGACATCAAGGACTGTGTTTCCCGACACAGCAGCAACAGAAGCTCCTGCTGCTACTCCGACAATGTATGTCGTCGTGCCATCTATCCCAACCAACTCTCAATTGTTGGATGTAGTCCATCCAGAGGTTGTTTCGACAGTATGGACTGTTCCCGTTTTTCGTCCGGAATTGTATCTGGAATATCTTACGTTGAGTCTCGACAAATTGATCTTTTACAGTGTCAATTTGGGCAAACCGGTCCCCAAAGGTAAATCATTCCTTTGAGTACTGGATTACCTTTGTATGGAAGGTCGTATACCCTTTCATTGCCTTCTTTGGAAGGTCAACCATGCGAGAGTTCACAACAAAATTTAGGTTATGCTGGAATTACAACTAGCGGTTGGGCGCCAATCCTGCCTCAACAACCAAGAGTTGTATGCTTAACGCAACCAAGTTTACCTATGACAAACATCCCCACTACACCAGCTATTGTGGTAGTATTGCAAGTACAAGCATTTCCAGTTGTATGCCAACCTCAAGTTTCACAAGTTATAATGCAACAACCCCTTGTACCTATGACACAACTGCAATCACCAACTAGTGGAATGACAAAGGTTCAAATGGGGATCACCAACCCCCATCTTGGTCAAATAGTCAATACTGGACAACAACCCATGACTTCACAACCATGGTTGGTGCAACACCAACACCCGCAATTCCAGCAAGCTTACAAAGGATATGAGCAACAAGTCTTTGCAAGTAATGGGTAGCCGTATCAACCATATCATAATGGTTATGCCCATCAACCTTACCAAAGGTACCAACATCAAATGCATTACGCTGGTATGAAAACACCAACTTCTCAAGCAATTCCATCTTATCTTGGGTATGCTCAGCCAAACCTGAATCAACAGTTGCCTTTTGTGCCAACTTTAGAGTTACTGGATCTAAACTGACCGACGAATGATCCAATTTCCTACAGCCCCTAGTGGTCGGCAATTCCGCATAAACTTCCATCTGATATTCCTAAATTTAATGGAAATCCAGGTGAAGACCCCTCGAATCATGTGATGACCTTTCATCTGTGGTGTTCATCCAACACCCTCAATGATGATTCTATCAGACTTCGCCTCTTTCAACAAACACTAACTAGTCCGGTAGCAACATGGTATATCGAATTGCTTAGAGCTTCATTTGATACCTTCAGTACCCTAGCCAAAACCTTTTTAACCCATTTTCATTTACCCATAAGGTACGAAACAAGAACTGAGCTACTTACCAATTTCAAACAAACAATAGCCACTCACATATCCGATCATATTCATGAATGGCAACGTCGTCGTAGAATGGTAAAAACATATGTTCCTGATCAGCTATTGCCTGAATGGTCTATTAAGTCACTGTTACCTACTATTACAGAAGATGTGGCAAAGGGAGGAGTCGTCACTGAAGAGCAAGTTATTGCTCGAGCATAATATATAGACTTGATTTATACTCAGTCTGGCACGCTCTACGATAAAATCCCTGATGCTCCTAGACCAGAATTTTCCATTCCTCCGCCTCCTACATCAAACAAAGACTCTCATGTTGGCGATGGCGTGATAGGTATGACAAGCACTAAAACCGTAAAGGCTACATCGAAAAAGGCCCACACAGTTTCGAGTCAAAACGCAAATGAGGAAATTCTAGCCTCCGAAGTAAATGTCATGTCGATAGACAAAGGCAAAGAACCCAAGCAACCAGGAGGCAAGAAGAAAAAACAAGGGAAGAAGAAAAACCAGGAGGACTCATCTCCTAAAAAATCTTCTACAAACCCTTCTAGGGATAGGAAACCAAAAACTCCATGTCATATATGTGACGAGGATCACTGGACCAGAGACTGTCCATATAAAGATGAACTTAGAAAATTCTTCAAAAGTTAAAAAGCCTTGGCTGTATTGACTTATCCGTTTCTGAACCTAGGAACAAATCTGGTTGCTAACGAAAATGCTTCCCCGTCCCAAGTGCTAAGGATGTCAGTTTCAAAGCAACTGAATGATGCTCTGATCTTGATAAGGAGTAAAGATTACAGGAATCCACAGATGTTGAACAACAAGGATAATGATCAGCCTAGTAGTTCAACAACAACTTTGACTCAACTTGTGCCACCCATCATTCCTGAATTAACAATAAAACCACCAAAGGGAGTAGTACACAAATCGACGTTTAATCCTCGTGCCAGAGTAGCACAACACTATAATATAGTAGAGGGTTTAGCCTAATGTCCCTCTGTGATGTTGACTCTTGATGTACTGCAAAATTGCCCCTCCCAAAAGCAGGCTTTATTATCAGCAATAGGTGGGATTGACCCAATGGATTCCAATCTTGTAACTTTTAATCACAAAGGATACGACCCTCAGTTACCAAATCAACTAGCTTTCCTCATTCAAGTGAAAGCCCTCAACAAAACTGTTCATAGAACAATTATTGATGAGGGGGCATCCACATGTATCATGTCGATGAGTTGCTAGAAAACTCTAGGGTCTCCATCCTTGTCGCAATCGTCGACAACATTAAAAGCATTTGATGGACGAACATACACCTCGTATGGGATATTAAGTAACTTGCAATTCCAACTGGGGGAAAAACAGTAGAAATCGATGTTGAAGTCATCGACAAAAACCTCGATTACAACATCCTACTGGGAAGACCCTGGATATATGCCATGGCAGCCGTTGTGTCGACCTACTTTAGGAAAATTGCATTTCCTTCCCAAGGAGGAATTACAATCATTGACCAACAAAATTTTCTACCCAACATTTCACAAGTTACAAGAAGCATTCCAATGATCCATGGAAGCCCTAATGCGCTTCACAATATCGGAGTAGGCCTATTAAAAGACCCCACATTAATGGGAACTTTTACCCTACCGCCTCCAACCAATTTGGTGGAAGTGGCTAACATAGGAACCCGCAATATGATATCTTCCATTCAAAATATGTCACAAAATGATGTTAAAATGGATCATCTGCAGGTATTGCCTCTAACCCCACTAGAAATATTATAGCAATCAATGTTTTTAGCATGGGAGGCAAACCCACATCAACGCTCATCAAGTGTTTGGATAGATAGGTCTAAGGAATATAGGACCCCTTGAGATCCTTGGTCACAAGTACACTCTACAGACGAAGGAATCATTCAATCGATGATGATTGATGGGGAACCATGGGAAGATTACCACCATCGTTCCCATCTTCTGAACTGGAAAGAAGATAATTCCAACAATCTACACCATCCTTCAGTATTTGACTTTCTGACGAATACTGTAAATACGGTGGATTCCTAGAGAAACCTATCCAATATCGAAGAGACTACCACCATAAATATCTCAACCAAAACAGATGTTGTAGAGGATATTCATGTCGGCAAATCTTGTTCTTCTTCAGAACTAGAAATATATAACGCTCTCTTTCGCGAGTTTAAAGATGTCTTTGCTTGGTCATATGATGAAATGCCACGTATTGACTTGACCATAGTTGAACATGAAATTAAGATGTATCCAGATGTCAAACCGATATGACAATGGCTATGGCAGGTGCACCCCAAGAAAGCCATTGCCATCAAGGCGGAAGTTGAAAAACTCCTCCATGCTGGTTTTATTTACCCGGTTCCTCTGACCGATTGCGTATCGAATATTGTTCCTGTGATGAAGAAACAAGGAATGATTAGAGTTTGCATCGATTATAGGGATGTAAATCAAGCTTGTCTGAAAGACAACTACCCTACACCCTTTATTGACCAGATAATTGATGAATGCGCCAGATGCGAAATCTTTTCATTTATGGATGGATTTTCTGGGTATAATCAAATAAACATCTACCCACAGGACCAGTCAAAGACTGCATTTATTTGTCCATGGGGCACATTCGCATATCGTAAGCTACCCTTTGGTTTGAAGAACGCAGGGACAAATTTTCAGAGAGAAATGACATATGCTTTCCATGACATCAAGAACATCGCTCAACCATATCTCGAGGATCTTCCAGCTCATTCGTGAAAGCATACTGATCATCTGTGACATTTGAGAGCGATATTTCTATGTTGCCAAAACTACAAGATATGACTCAACCCGCACAAATGCGTGTTTTGTGTCAGTTCTGGTCATTTACTTGGCTTCGTGGTCTCAAAGGATGGGATTCATCTCGACCCATGCAAGGTTTATGCAATCATCCATTTGCCTCCACCTTCAAACTTGCTTCAGATTCAAAAACTCCAAGGGAAAGCAAACTTCCTTAGGAGGTTCATTCCAAATTACGCCAAACTAGCTAAAGGTTATACTCATCTATTGAAAAACGAAGTACTCTTCATTTTGTATTAGGTCGTGCAAGCTTACTTTGATGCTTTAAAACAATCTCTAATAAAAGCATCATTAATGTATGCTCCTGATTATCAAAAAGACTTTAACCTGTATCTGGCTGCAGCAAATACGACAATAGCAATGGTTTTAGTTCAAGAGGATAATGGAATTGAACATCCTATATATTATTTAAGTTGAAACTTAAATGATAAGGAAATGAAATACTCCTAGGTTGAAAATCTAGCCCTAGCAGTTGTTCAAGCGATACAGAGATTTCGACACTACGTCCTCTTCAGAAAAACAACCATTTTATCAGATTGCAACCCCATGACTTATATATTGTCGCAACAATTGCTGGGGGGCAAATATTTAGAATGGATAGCAATTCTACAAGAGTTTGATCTGGAATTCAAAAAATCCAAATCAAAGAAAGCCCTGGTATTCAGGGAGTTACTATGTGATCTCCCATCATCGTCCAACGATGCAACATCCGAAGAAGCAATCGTGGATGAAAATTTGTTTCTGATATCTTCAAGCAATCCATGGTACAGAGATATAATCATCTATCTCCAGACGCAAACATATAGGTCTAATACCTCATGCTCCGAACAACAACGAATTCGATACCAAGCGAAAGACTACGTGATCATCGATGATACCCTTTACCCTCACGGTATCGATACAGTTCTGCGGAGGTGCCTCACCCATGAGGAGGCCGAAAAAGTCCTGAATGGTTGTCATTCAAGCGCATGCGGGGGGCATCAACCTGGTTATGCTACGGCACAAAAAAATTTGCGAGCAAGATACGTTTGGCCAACAATGTTCAAAGATTGCATAACCGCAGTTAGAAGTTGCCATGCTTGCCAAATTTTCGATAGAAAAACCAAAATACCGCCCGTACCACTGCAACCAGTAGTTGCTGTTGGGCCATTCGCCAAATGGGGCATAGATTTCATGACATGTAACCCCACCTCGGTCGGGGGATTTGGTATATCATAGTCGCGGTAGACTATTTTACCAAATGGGCCGAGGTGATGCCTACATTAAAAAACAGCGGCGAAATGGATGCCCTTTTCTTTTTTAACCATGTAGTCTCCAGATTCGGCGTTCCAAAGGCCATAGTCACAGATCATGGATCACAATTTCACAATCACGTGATGGTTGAGTTGGTTGCCAAATTAGGACTGTCCCATGACAGCTCTACTCTGTACTATCCGCAAGCTAACTGACAAGTTGAGGCAATCAACAAAGTCCTGAAGCACATGCTACAAAGAATTATTGGAGTTGATAAACGGAATTGGCACCTGATCCTGTAATCGGCCTTGTGGGCATTCCGGACATCAGTAAGAAATGCAACTGGGTTTACACCTTTTCAACTTGTGTACGGTCTGGAAGAAATCTTACCTGTTCAATGTGAAATCTTGTCCCTCAAACTCACAGTCGACCTTCTCCCTGGAACCTCAGAAGAAGAGGCTCATTTCTTGGAACTAATCCAATTGTATGAAACCAGTCGCGATGCAGCTTCAACTAACAAAGCTCATAAGAAACGAGTCAAAGCGTAGTTCGACAAAAATGTCAAACCTCGCATCTTTTCAAAAGGTGACCTAGTCTTACTTTACGACCAGGAATCCAATAAGTTGGGAGCAAGGAAATTCAAATCGTTATGGATGGGTCCCTATATTGTTAAGCATGTATTAGCAAAAGGAGCCTACGAGTTGATGGACTATGACGGGATTCCACTGGCGCAACCTGGCAATGGGTTGTACCTCAAGTGTTACTATGCTTAATTCCACGTAGTAATCCTTATGCTTTTGTTACATTTTTGTTTTCGCCAAGAGAAATTATTTTGGTTAGGTAATCCACTTTTTTTCATTCGTTGCAGATGTCGAACCTATTGGAATCATTCGTTGGATATGCCGACGGAGCGAGTCGTAGTTCGCAGAACCTGTCTTCTGCGACATGGGCCATTTTCGATCCCAGTGGCGAGTTAGTAAGTTTCCGAGGGGTATGTATTGGTAAGTCAATGAACAATATCGCTGAATATAGCACGTTGATAGAACTCCTCTCTGATGCCATCACACATGGCATATGCCGACTTGTCATCAGGCTAGACTCAAAACACATCATTCTGCAACTCACCGGCATCTATTCCATACGGAATCCAGCCATCTATTGCATCTTCGTAAGAGTCTGGATTTTGGAAAGATAGTTCGATTTCATTCAATATCAATATATTTCCAAAAGTTTAAACACATTATAGACTCATTCGAAAATTATGTGTTAGATAGACATTTGCGACATTTATAAAAAGAAGCATCACATCAATATATGCAGCAGGATCATGTAACTTAACCAAAATAAAGCTCCGAAAATCAAAAATATATACATAATTGTTTATAGTTTATACGTAATGTTTTGTAACCAAGACAAAATTGGTCAACTGACCCAAAACTCGAAATGCTAGGGGGAACCCTAGTCTAATGATGCTGGTGACAACAAGTCACCACCTGTGCAATCATGCGTAAAAGCCTAATCCATTGACTCGGCACGCCAGTAGTATGTCGCTGCAACCGCAGAGGTAGCTCATCGGTCCTCACATCCGAGATACCAAGGGTGAGACCCTCGACCTGATCCTGTAGTGCTGAAAGAGTCTCGACCACGTCAAGGTCGCGAAGGATGACCCTCCCCACAACCTCTCTTGCTGGAGCGGCTGTTCGGTCTCTGCGGTGTACTGCTGGTCGAACTGGTCCAATATCTGCATGAGAACATGAGTTTTGATTAGTCTCGATCAAAGAAAGCATAATAACATTATAAAAAATAATAAACAGAGATATGGTCAGAGGATTTACCCATAGCACCGCACTGCTCGCCGGCCGGCAACACTAAATCTGGGTCACCCTAGAAATCCATGCCAGCATATGGAAACTTGGCATAGACCATCTCTTGATGATCGAACCACTCGAAGAAAGTTTCAAAAAAGGAAATATGAGGCTAGCCAGCATGTCGAGACATGAGGTCAACCCATCTCTGCATCCGTGGTTCAGTCGTTGGAGGTAGGCCAAGTGAGATGTACTGCGGCTGCATTAGTGGGATCCTCTCCAAAGCGAAAGTAGTCAAAATAGAACCATAGCCAAAATTCTTGGATCTTCCACTTTTCACCTTGGTCAGTTGTTCTTTCATCACAGAGATTACTGCATCACACCATTTGAACACCTTCGGTTCAAGGCATTCCAAAGCATACTGCATGTAAGACCTGTTAGCTATGTGAAGAGTAGAACTACTAGCCAATCTAGCAAAAGTGAACAAAATGGTCCTCAAGGGCCAGTCAGTGACATCTTGGATATTGATCTTGTCGTCCGTACTTGGCTGAGATCCCTCTCTGTAGTGCCGGCGAATATACTCCCTCGTGGACTCGCACCCGCAGGCAGAACCCGATAATGAGAGAGGGGCACCATGCCTCGATAAACCGGTCAAAAAATAGATGTCCACGATAGTCAAGGGGATTGATTTACCCCTAATCTGGAACACCTGGTTGGTAGGATCCCAAGCATTGAGGAAATATTACAACAAGTTCATTTGTTGCCTCATGCTAGAGATGCGAAAAAACTTCAACAAGCCACAGTTCCGCAATGAAGTTACAGTGCCCAGATCATGTAAAGAAACCATGTCCTCTTCTTCATGCTCGTGTTCTATCCATGTAACAACCATTTTCTCTTATGAATCTCTGAAAAACAAACAAGAGAAGAGTCAGGATCTTGATTTGGCAAAAAACAGGCAAAATATGAGAAATTTGTGCAAAAAGTTTCCTCCTTGCGCCCATCGCACCCCAGCAAGTGTACTGGGAGCAATGCATACTGACTAGTCAGTGAGAAGGCCAGTATGCATCGCAAATTTCAATTAAGGAAGGGTGCGATGGAGCCAAGGCGAGTTGTTCAAACCCTAGAGGCTCAGCAAAGTAAGGAAACAGGCTCAGAATTCAAAAAGAAAAGAATGAAATTGAAGAGCACAAGTTTAGCTCCTACCTGGTCCAGATGGTGTCAAGAATCGTCCACAGAATCTCTCAGAATCAACTAGTGAAAATCAGGGGGGAAAAGCACCTCGAGAGCTCCAACAAACCAAGTTCAAATGACATGGTAAAATGAGAGGTAAAAGTCACTTTTAAATTACCATTCACGTAATTCAAGTAAGATATTAGTGTTCTTAACTCATTTATCAAGAATATGTTTTCATTTCTAAATGGTTTGATGAAGTAAATGAACAGGTAGTAGAATCTTTGAAAGAACAAAATGCTAATGGCGAATCAAGGAATCAATGACCATTATCACGAGCAGTTTAAACGCGGAATTCAAGCTCGTTAAAAAATAAACATAAGCAATGAGGAAATGTTTCCCACAGAGTTTAAGCTCATTAAAAAATGAACCGGTAAATAACCATTGTGAATGCCTTATCGTCAGCTTTTGAGCCTTGGTCGTGTTCACATCATAACCTCCACTCTGTTTTATAGCTGATCATTCACTTCCATTTGATTTTTTACCCTTTCAAGGAACATCTGAGAAGAGTGATTCTATTAGCCATCCTTGTGACACTGCCATTTTTGGAAAATTCCAAACCTTACCTGGAATTAGCTGCTACCTGAAATCATCACTCGTTCCTTGAAAAACGAGTCTCCTTTAAGCTCTTTCCAACTAACTCGTAAAATATGAAAATATTACCGAGCGATTAGCCTCTCCAGCTCGTTAAACTCATCGAAAGTGATATCCCTCCTCTAGATTTTAATCTTTTTGGACTTGAGGGATTATTACACAAAAAGATCGAGTGCTTGCCTTGTTCAACTCGTTAAAATTGTCGAAAATTCATCCCTTTTCGTATTATTTTACGCTTTTTCAGACTTAAGGGATTATATGAAAAAAAATAATCTTTGGAGTTTCCTTTCTGTCTCTTTCAGACTCTCTAAAATTGAAAAGGATCGAGTTATCTTTGTTGTTAAACTCGTTAAAACCGAATAGCGACAAACTCGTCCAAAGAGATGAGATTGAGTTTCATTATCACTAGGCTCGCTAAAATATAGCAACAAGTTAGCCCGAAGGGCGGATTATAGAACAAGCATATGTTATCCTCCTCAAGCTTAACAAAAATAAAGAGGTACTGGTCAAAAATGACTCAGGAAAATTGGGAAGAAAACTTGAAAAAATTTATTGGTAGCAAGTCACTCTCGAACATGACACTTTCCTTCCACATCCGAGCCGAGTTGGGTTGTTCCGTTCACTGGTCGTATCACCATTGGTCTGTCACACCATCCATCTTTGGGGTTAACGCTACCAATCCATCGTCAGTGTCGCCGATATGTTCAAGAGAATTCATTCAGAGAATTCACCTATGTCTCACCCACTACAATACATTCACGTTCCATTCTTTTCATGACCGCCACCCTGAACCATGTATCATCATATCGTTTTCACCTCCAAAATCATTTTCTTAGTTCCATGTCGTAGATGTGGGATTCATTAGGGCCCTCCTATGACGGGTCACTTCTTGTCGACATCAGCTCATTATCCAAGAAGTTGACCTAGGAACAACCCTTTCAGTACTTTGAAGATTGCATGCCTCAATGGAAAGTTTCTCACTTTCAGCGATAGGTTTACATTAATGGCCTTCGACCGAGAGATTTTTCGTGGTGTCCAGCACTAAGTCCTTTTTCAGACCACGCAAATTGTACTGTAGTACCTTGAGGGTCATTGTCATTATTGGTGATTCCTCTCGCGCCTGTTAACAGCTTACATCATTGGCTGGTAATCAGGCGATGTCTTTCCATGTTCAACTCCAGAACATTTTTCACATGGATCGACTTGTACTCCGAATGAAGATTGAATGAGTTTTGAAGACCCTGGATCTAGTTTCATCCATCCGGGCTGTGATATATTTAGGAATATAAAGACATCAAATATACATCATTGTCGAACAGATGATCATCCAAATCAAAGGATGATGAGTCCGAATCATCAGTCTGCTACACAAACAATTGCTTGTCCTATGTACATGAAAATGAATTTATAAAGTTGAGCATGGGAATGCCCACCTCAGCTAGATCATGAAAAATGTTGCCAAGATAATGTAGTGTATTGTATCTTATTACAGGTCGCCTCCCAGCTTGAAAAAACCTCAGATCCTCATGGTAAAGCATTTCACCCGACATCAAAAGATTAACAAGCTCATGCTTTAGGGGGAAACTGTTATAGACATTTTTGGGCATTGAAACCCCAATCATAAATGTCCATAAACTGAGGGCTCCTAAGTCCCTAAAAGTGTTGCTTCACTGCCTAAAGGAACAAGGTCAGCTGATTACATCATCTCCCAGAAGTTCTCCACTAAAAATTGCTCAAAAATGGTCAAAACTGGACCATATTGAATACCCAATGCAGAGGGTGTGATGCATATCACCTTCCCAGTGTAAAGGGTGTGATGCATACTAAATTTCCCCTCTGTAGGGTGCGATGGTTAGGAATGGACAAATGGCAGGGACAAATTGCAAGGTGGAAGATCATGGAATCTTCCAGAAGCTTCCCCTCTGACACTTGCCTCTCTGTTTTCGACTAGGGATGAGTAAGAGATCATCATTCTGAAAGTGGAATCAGGAACTATCAGAGAGAGGACACTAATCAAGACCCCAGAAGATGACTCACCCCCCTACAATCATCTATATAT
>APFE030332846.1:134279-165073 GCA_000404065.3 Pinus taeda
ATATATGGATCCCTCATCATAGAGATCCAAAGGCTGGAATCTTGTATCTTGTAGAGAAGTGTTGTTGGTTTTCTAGTGAAACTTCATAGTGTTGGGTGATCTAAGCTTTACTTGAGGTGAAGAAGGGCTTTCTTGTTGGAGGATGATGCTGGATCAGAACATATGGTTGTAATCCTCTTGCTATTCTTGATCTTAATAAAACTATTCAATTTTTCCTCCATATTCTTGTATGTTTGATTATATATGCATTTGTATGGTTAACACATATCTGGTCTTGTGTTATTTATGAATATAGATCTCTGTTCTTTGATAGTAGTATGCTACTTTGATTCCACAGGTACTCTTTGAAGCTGGGGAAAACGAAGAAGAAGTGGCAAAGATCTATCAAGAAGGAGAGGAATTAATCAAGGAAACCAAACGCAAGACTAAGGTTGGTGTCCTTTGTTCCACTCTTATCTATTTTCATAAAGGAAAGTGAAAGTAGACTTTACTTGTTTGTTTCTAAGATAGCTACCAGTCTTAGTGGGAATAGCAGCTCCGAGTGGACACTGTTCCCGGTAACATTGTTGGTCTAGTTTACTAAGTTAATTATTTTTTAGGTTTTTTATCATTTTATTTGCTATCATCAAAGTTTCTTTCACAAGCATGTGAACTAGATTTCACTTTAATACTTTCATGGAAACCAAGGCTTGATTTGATGGAGGGGTGGGCTTTGACTGCTAAGTAGATTTTCCAATATCTTGGTACTATCATGGAATTTCATATTTTTGTCTTTTCTATTAATTCACCTTTTATAATGCTTACCATAGCTTCTAGTCTTTGATATTGATCTTCCTTTTCCATATATTGCTTCCTAATTTCTTATTCAATATCTCTTCCTTCTTCTACTTGTGTTCTTAATTCGATAATATTTTCCTTAAGCCCAGTCTCTTGTTCTTCGAATGATTGGAGTATCCACTCATGTTGTTTATTTAAATTTTGAAGATATGATTTGAGAGAGATGATATCTGCTTCAAGTGCCTCACAATATCGTTTCCTTTCTTTAAGTTATTTCGTCATATTTACTGTTTTATGGTCTCTGTTTTCACATTCCTACAACTTATTCTCAATACTGTTAATCTTTTTCAAATCAAAAGAAAGTTTTATTCTAAGTTTTAGAACTTCTTCTAACATGTTTTCCTCTAAATCAATGAGTAAATCTGATATAACAAAGGTTGTTTCATGATCATCTTCATCTTTTGACAAATAATACTTTCCTTTAGATTCATTTAATGCCTAAGAAATAAGATTAACTATCAGATTACTTGATGCACAACATTTCTTTACTTGTTTTCCTTATCCTTCATGGATGACCTATAGATTATCCCATACCTCCTTTGTAGTTTCATAGAGCATAACTCTCTCAAATTTTGACTCAGATAGGAAATAGTAAATTGCATTTAATTCCTTACCATTATTTTGTAATTATTCACTTGATGGGGAACTTTTAGTGCAACCATTACACACTAAATTCCAAACATCATATCAACAACAATAATGAACTCATTATAGATGAATCGTTAGCCATGACATAGTGATAACAACATTTATCTTCCAATAGAAGGAAATGTATCAAAATAAGAAGACCCATCATAAAATAGATCATGTCAGTATCATAATGAACAAATGGAAGCATAAAATAAGCTCCCCATGAACATGTACCAATTCATCATAACTAATACATAATACATGCATAACACATCACACCTAAACATTAGAACAATAAATTGTAATCAATCAATTTTAGGAGCATAATTCCAACAATGAGTAGCTCCCATGAACATGACATATCTTATCTTTTTCATCACATATGAGACATTAGAAGCATCAATCATCAAAATAACAACATATTAGATCATCATAAATGCAAGGTTCCCCCTGAGATCATGCACCATAGATCTTGTGGACTTGATTACTCAATATGTATTTCTATAGTCCTTTTAGAAATAACATTAGTTATAAAAGAGTGTAGTGGTAACTATTTTTCTTTACTATGAATCTAAAGAAGAGGAGCTCTCCCTCTCGTTTCTGCTTGGATTCTTCTTTAGTACATATAATTCATCTACATTTTTGAATCCTTTTTTTATAACTTCTCTAGTGTCTTCCTTTATAATATTTCATCCAATTGATGTGAATACAATTACATGTCCTTTATCATATTTTACCTACACATAGAATGTTTTTATGTATTCCTTCAACAAAAAATACATTAAGGACTTTTCTATTCTTAACATCAAGATTAGCTTACTCATTCCTTGTACCTTTGCAGATGAACCATTTCCTAGAATAATATTACCACTTTTGTTTTCCTTAAAAGAGATAAATTTTCACTTATTTCCAAACATGTGATGATAGCATCTGATATCTATGTACCTTAAATGTGCGCAGAGAAAGACCACACCTTAAATGTTCTTATTTATTTTGTTTAATATGAGTAATGCTAGTGGATTCATCTTTTATAGGTCTTTTGATAACAACATTATTATTTCAAAAGATTGTGGAATAACTTGTTTAGAGTTTTAAACCTAACGTTTCAGACTTCTATGTGAGTTCATCTCAAGGGATGCCCAGATTCTTGAGAATATTGGTGTGAGGTAGGGCAAGGAAAAATAAGGATATATATAATGATAGATGAGGGGAATCCTAGATTTAGTTGGTGGAATATATGATTAAGATTCTTACTCAAATTAATTAGGGTTATTAAAAATAATTTAATTAAGAGATAAATTTTCAATAATTCTTATGATAATTATATATGTGTGTGATATGTCATTTTAAATTAAATATTTATTAATGTTTTAAAATGATCTTAAATTATAATATAATCCTACATCCACTTTATATTCACTTATTAGTAGTCATTTAAGATTAAGTGAAAAGAATTAATGTAAATGAATATTATTGTCTTATTGTATTTAGGGTTATTTTAGAGAGGATTTAATTTAATTAGGTGACAATTATTGTATTAGGGGATAATTTTTCCATCATACCTAGTAAAATCCCCATTGATGAGATAATCAGCAATATAGAGGTGGCTTTAAAAGATGTTAATCTAATGGAAGCCGAAGTAATTAGACAAGACATTGCTAAAATTCTTAGAAATTCCAAACCTCCATCAAGAAACATAATGAAAGAAGAAGAAACAACCCTAAATAACCTAAAAAGGAACAAAGACATAATTATCTTAAAAGCATATAAAGGAACTACAGTTGTAATTATGAACAGATCTGATTACAACAGGAAAATGGAAGATCACTTAAATAATAGTGGATCCTACAAAATCTTGGATAAAGACCCTAGTGCTAAAATTCTTAAGGATGTCACCAAGAAAATAAAATATTATTCTCTAGACATTATTACAAAGAAGAAAATCACCCCTTCTAGCTCCATCACTCCTAGAATATACGATGCTCCCAAGGTTCATAAAGAAGGCATCCCATTAAGACCCATAGTTAATACCATAGGCTCACACACCTACATGCTTGCTCAATTCCTTACTAGAAAGTTACGTCCCTTAGCTGGTAACACTTCATCATATATTAAAGACTCTGCATCGTTTGTTCAATGGACCAAAAAAATAGAAATGAAAGATTAATATGTCATCGTAAGCTTTGATGTTGTTTCCTTGTACACCATGATTCCATTGGATGAAGCCTTAGAGGTTATGTAATCAATCATTGATAGTGAAACTATAGACCTCCTTAAAACTTGCCTGCAATGATCGTATTTCAGTTTCAAAGGTAAAATATATACCCAAACTCATGGTTTAGCAATGGGCTCACCTCTATCTCTTATAATTGAAAAAATATACATGGAACATTTTGAACAGAAAACCCTCAAATCCTTTCCTTATTCCCCAGAAGAATGGAAACTATTTGTTGATGATTGTTTTGCAAAATGGAGTCATGGTAAGGACAAGCTCGAGGAATTTTTAACTCACATTAATAGTCTTTGAAATCATATTAAATTCACTATTGAAGTGGAAAAGGATAACCAATTACCCTTTCTTGGCATTCTCTTATCCAAAAAAGATGGGAATCTTAGCACCATAGTATACAGGAAGAAAAAACGAATGGAAAGACACCTTCATGCAAACTCTCACCGCCATCCCAAGAAAACATATGGAATCATTAAAACCCTTACCATAAGAGCCTATAGAATTTCTAACCCCAAGAACCTAAAACACCTGCCGGTCCTTGCTTTCCTAACGTCAAGCAAGCCCCTGCCGGTCCTTGCTTTCATAACGTCAAGCAAGCCCCTGCCGGTCCTTGCTTTCCTAACGTCAAGCGAGCAAGAAATTTCAATTGACTTATTGGGTGGGGGGATGAACTAAAACACCTCCAACAAGTCTTTGAACATAATGGATATAATAAAAATATCATCAACAAAACCATCCATCAAACCCTAAAGAATAATAAGGTAAAGAAAACCTTTGACATTCATAAAATCTCTTTACTTTACATAAAAGCAACAACTAATAAGATTTCAAGAATCCTAAGAAAACAAAACATTATCATTGCTTTCACTCCTCCCAACTCTATTAGAAATATAGTAGATTCTGTTAAAGACCCTAGAAACCCTAGACTTCGAAAAGGAGTATACATTGTCTCGTGCTCTTGTGGAAAACAATACATTGGTGTAACAAGCAGATCTTTAAACATCAGGCTTAAGGAACATGCAACTAGCATATCTAGAAACAAAACATCCAAATCCGCTCTTGCAGAACATGTCTTCTCCTCCCAATAAACCACACCATTCATAACAACTAAGATAAGATGTTTTAACATTAACCTAAATTTCATATCATAGTCCCTTAAGGTTCCAGCTTAGAGGATTTAACAATATTAATTAAAAGTAAAAGATATTATTAAATAGTCTAAATATATAAATAATTATAATAAAATTAATAATTTTTAACATAAGAATTCATATATAATCATATAGTAATGGTTAAATTAATTTAATAAATAAATAAAAAAAGCAGAATTAATAAATTTAACAAATAATATAATAAAATAAAAAATAAAAATAAAGTATTCTTACTCATTTTCATAGAATACAATAATTCTCCCCTAATTAAATTAAATCCTCTCTAGAATAACCCTAAATACATTAAAACAAGAATATTCATTTACACTAATCAATGATTATAAAGTGAATGTAGGATTCTATTATAATTTAAGATCATTTTAAAATATTAACAAATATTTAATTTTAAATGAAACATCACACACATATACAATTATCATAAGAATTATTGAAAATTTATCTCTTAATTGAATTATTTTTAATAACCCTAATTAATTTGAGTAAGAATCTTAATCATATATCCCACCAACCAACTCTAGGATTCCCCTCATCTATAATTATATATATCCTTGTTTTTCCTTGCCCTACTCCACACCAATCTTCTCAAGAATATGGGCATCCCATGAAGATGGACTCACATAGAAATATAAAATGCTGGGTTTAAAATTCTGAGCAGGTTATTCCACAATATTTTGAATTTGACTCGCCTGTATGGATTCTCTCTTTAACATTATTATTTGGTTGCTTTCTTTACAGGGAGTCTACTTGTTGTCTATATGAATTCATTGTCTTCTTCATGCATTCTTTTCCTACATGTCCAAATTTGTTACAAGTATAACACCTTATATGACCAGAGAAGGGAGAAAGAGAATCATGATATTTTATCTTCCTATTTCTCCTATTACAATCAATAGCTTTGTGACCAAATATATTGCATGTAAAACAATACCCTTAAAGCAAACTTGAAAACCTAGAAATTGTTGATCTTCCTATGTAGGGACCATTTTCTTGAGGTATGAATAATGTGCTTCTGCAATTGGCTACAATGTGTCCACAACTATGATAGATAAAAATTTCAATATCATTGATCGAAGGAGAGAATCGATTGTTGCTTCTCTTATTGGGGGGAATTGGTTTCCTTTGAAAATTTTCTTTCCTTGGTTGCTAGTCTATTCGACTTCTTAATTATTTACCAAGTTTTCCAGTGTTTTCTTTGTTATCATCAGTTTTTCTTGCACAAGCCTATGAACTATATTTTCCTTTAACACTTTCATGAAAACCAAGACCTGATTTGATGGAGTGAAATATTTGATTATTAAGTAGATTGTTCAATATCTTGGTACTATCGTGCAATTTCAAATGTTTTCCTTTTCTATTAATTTACCTCTTAGAATTCTTACCTCAACTTCTAGTCTCTCACAATGATATTTCTCTTCCATATACTACTTCATCTTTCCTTATTCTACTTGCATTCTTAATTCCATAATCTTCTCCTTAAGCCCATTCTCTTGTTCTTTAAATACTTGGAGTATCTTCTCGTGTCATATGTTTGTATTTTCAAGATATGATTTGAGAGAGATGATCTCTTCTTCAAGTCACTCACGATAGTGTTTCATTTCGTTAAGTTGTTCTACAAAATTTACTATTTTATGGTCTCTGTTTTCACATTCCTGCAACTTATTCTCAATATTGTTAATATTTTTTAAAGAAAAAGCAAGTTTAATTCTAAGTTTTAGAACATACTCTAACCTATATTCTTCTGAATCAATAAATCTATCTAATATAACAAAGGTCGTTTCATGATGATCTTCATCTTCTGACAAACCATACTTTCATTTAGATTCATTTAATGTCTCAAAAACAAGATTACCTATTTGTTTACCTAATGCACAACCTTCATTTACTCTTTTTCCTTCTCCTTCATGGATGACCTATAGATTATCCCATAACTTCATTGTAGTTTCATAGAGCATAACTTTATCAAATTCTAACTCAGATAAGCAACAATAAATTGCATTTAATTCCTGACCATTCTTTTGCAATTCTTCACCTAAAGGGGATGTTTTAGTGCAAGCATTACATACTAAATTCCAAATGTCATATCTAAGGTCCATTAACTTTGACTTCATATTTTCTTTCCATTCCTAATATTTAGTATGATTAAGAATGAGAATACCTTCATTATCCATAATTTTTGACTTGGCTTGATCTATGAATGATTGTCCTCAATCTATGAAAGTAGATATTTACCCAACATCAAATGCATCACCATCATTTCTTTCCTTGCTTGGCCTCTTCCTTTGTGCTAGATTCTTCTTGTGTTTCCTTCACATTGTCCCTGATCTAATGCCAAGAAGTTAAGCTTTACTAGAGAGACCTGCTTTGATACAGCTGTTGAAAATATCGAGGGGGGGTGAATTAATATTTCATTCCCAATTAAATTTCATTTAGTTTATATTTTTCATTTTCAATTCATCTAATCCAATAATTTATTACGAACGTAATGTGAGATAGATATGAGAATATGAGTAACATTAATCACATAAACATGGAAACCATAGAATGCAAAGCACATAAACACATCAACATAAGGCACATATGAACACCAAGGTTTTAGCTGGAAATCCAATGTGGGAGAAAAGTACCACTACTATCATTATGTCTTCCTCTTTTATTATAAAGAAAATTCTTCATACAATTTTGTACTAGCATAGACTCTTACCATCATGCAGGCTTGTACCTATATGAGGCTACAACCTCCACTCATTATCTAGCACCCACGAGAGGGGAGCTACAACCACTAGATCAAGTTTACCAACTCCTACCAGAAAGAAGCACCTACTCCCTCACTTAAGGATACAACCCTTAAAACTTTAGTAAAACACATCAAATTTTCATACTCGATCCACCTCTCAATCAACCATAAAACAACTTGGTGACCACCACCCACATATATCAAGATAACAATATACTAAATCACTTAATACCAACTTATCAAATAAAATCACTAAACCGCAGTATACCAATTGAATCACTAAATAATGAATAACTGAATACGAGCTAAATAACTGAAGCAAGCCAATCAATGAATTTCAATTAAACCACTGCGACTTGATCAAACCAATGTACCAATACTTCCAATACTAAGAATTGAATCACTTTGTACCAAAATTGAATACAAATATGCCAATCACTAGATCAATGACTATTAATATGCCTCTATAATCGTAACACTATCCAAACTGATATACCAAGCCTCAAACAAATCAACACACTGTCATACCAAGCCAAGTAAATATTTCTCATCAAACCCTAACCTAATCACCACTTTCATATGTTAAGTCATTATCATCAATCATCCAACAATAAGACATGATAAATCATCACATTTGTCATAAGCCTTGTCTGATGTGAAGGTAAGGATCTTAACATTTTTGAGCCAATTATTGTCAAACCCTTGCAAATTTTATTAAACAGAGGAAATGTTGTCAAGTACTAAATATTTTCATAAGTAACTAGTCACAATTCTGTCAAATCTTATCCACAAATTTCCAAGCCACAACCTGTCAGGCCAATGTACAAAATTTTGTACTATGCCAATAAAAAGTCCAAATATAATGTCATTGTCAAGCATCAAATACCTCCTTCTTGGAAATGTAAGACAAGAACAAGAAACAACATAACACATCTTTCATTGTAGTTCATAAAATTCATAATCTTAAGGATCAATCATCAACACAACTAGATCTACCATACTTAGTCATTGTCGAATCCAAAGTAATGGACCCTAGCTCAAGTGCCAAAAAAAATACATCATAACCATTAGCAGTTTAGAGAAAATACATCAATGTCTAATAACTCAACCAGTGAAGACTATATCTCTACAATAGGTCAATAACCTCAAGCAACATTGTAATAAGTGTCATCATACAACATGGATCTATTTTTATCAACTATAAAGATAAACCATGGGATTCTTATTGCAAGATAAGTAGCATGCCAAAGATCCCTTTATATACCGTTTTCTGAGAAAATTTATAGCCTGCATATACACTTGAAGAATAGTCAGCCAAATATAATGCAGTATAAAAGGTTTAATATTCAATCTTTGTACAAATATAGCAATTTCCAATGATGATCTATCGGTAGTGAGCATAGAACATAGACACTGTAGACAAACAAGGGTAGATCCATAAGACTCTCTGTCATTGTAGATGCATACAATATTCAGTAACTATAAGCTCAAGAAATGCAATAGGAATGTAACAATTACCTATTAGATTCATGAAGCAACTCTATCACTGAATGTTAGCTTATATTTTAAAACTCCTTCACTGACTCATGTATCCCTACAGTGAAGAACTCGACATACACATTGATAGCATACTCAATTAATGTAGATCAATGCCATGATAGACATCAATCCTTCTTTTACTGTGAATTTTAAGTGCAAAAGATAGGAAAATGAATCACTAGTGAGCATATAAAAACAACAAGTCGATAACATTTTACTGTAAGACAATGCGTAAAATGATCTTTGATAATAATCTCCTAGATTCTACAGTTTTCAAGGTAACATCATCAGAGGCCCATCAAGAAACCATGGTCATATGTTATAACATCAAAGGATATAAGCAGAAAATGTTCCAATCATTCAACCTATAGGCTTCAACGTTCTTCATACACTGTCACTCAGATCTAGGCAAAGTCAGGCTTCAAAACAAGGCATCGACATCAATCAAGTAACTCATAGATATTTTTTTCTACAAAATGATATTTGCATACAGTTTATATATGTTATCTAGAAGTCAGATCAAATCCTTCACTTCTCCTATAATAAACATTTCAATGCATAAATTGCCATATTAGATCTCTTCCATGTGCCCTGGTGCAAACTTGTTGAGACAAGTCTCAAGATAATTCATCAGTGCACACTAAGTGCTCTAGTTCAATCTCCTTATATAAGCTTTTATTATATGAAATTTTAGCTTAAAAGTGCCCATGGAATTTTCATGTAATTTCCATGTCTTAATATGTAAACCAATCAAAATCCTTTAAATATAAAAAGAGGTGCAAGTAAATAGTTTGGAGGAAAAAGAAGAAAAACTATTTTTTTAATTGTATTTTTGGCTTATCTCCTTATAGTTTACTCAAATTTCAAGTGTAGATAGTTGTTGGATGCAAAATTAAATTCCACATCCATCGAGGACCCATTGTGCATACTTTTGAGAAGACCGACAATGATAAAAAAATGAAATACATTAAAAAAGCATGCTCAACACATTTTTTTAATGTATCTTCAATTTTTATCAATGTGGGCCTTCTAAAAAATATGCATAATGAGTAATCATTGGATGTGGAATTTAATTACTCATTTAAAAAGTGTTTACAATTGAAATTTGAGTAAAATTTTAAAGAGATAAGCCAAAAATACAATTTTAAAAAGAAGTATTCTTCTTTTCCCTTCAAAATTCATAGATCTTATTTGATTATTTTAACTATTATTTTATTGTTTTTCATTAGGATGCCACTTTTAGGCTGAAATTTCCCCTAATGTGATTTATTCAATACCTCAGAGAAAAACATTTGTATTCCATGTTAGAAAAATATATATTACAGAGCAATGGAACACATAAAATATTGCAGAAATATAAACATAAAAAATGCATAAAACAAGAGAGACACATATATACGTGGTTCACCCAGCTTGGGCTACGTCCATGGAGAAACAACCAGTCCTTTTATTATATTATCCAGCAAACTGAATAGATACAACCTACAAAAAATCTACTGTAACTCCCTCTTTGCTCTCAATCTCCTCTCTTTTCCTCACTCCGAATATAGATGTACATAGACGCAATACAATTCCCTCATATATAGTGAGGGGTTGCCTTCTAGGGAAAAATAACCCTAAATTAAACATAACTTCTATCGTCAAATCATCCGCCTAATGACTGGCCAAGATTGACTAGAAATTACTATACTTTTACAAGGCAATTTTACATCTATTTTTAGGTTTGGGTGCATTGCCCCCAAACCCCCAGATCCCCCAGTCAGGGGGATTAGCCCCCCCGAAGGAAATTCCCCCCACATCCCCCCATGTGGAGGGGTGTACAATCTTCCTAGGGTATACATCTGGCTAAAACCTTTGAATACAGAAGATAATCAGGCTCCACACCCAACAATCTCCCACTTGGAGACTGATTATAGCAACTCCACTGCTGCTTCATTTGCTAGACAATGACTCCATGTTGGACCTGGTTGTTTCTCATCTTCTTCGTCATACTTGAAGACCAATTGAAACTGAGAAGATTCTCAATTTCTCCCTGGTTACAACTTTTGTTAACATATCTGCAAGATTTTGGCTAGTGTGTATCTTTTCCAGCTTCAACTGTCCATCTTCCAATGCTGACCATATGAAATGGTACTTGAGCTGTATATGTTTAGTCTTGGAATGAAATGCAGAGTTCTTTGCAAGATGTATGGCACTCTGGTTGTCACTGTATAACCTGCCCAACCCCAACTTTTTACCCTATTCATCCATAAACCTTTGTAACCAAATGATTTCTTTACTAGCCTTTGTAGCAGCAACATACTCTACTTCTATTGTTGAAAGTGCAACAACACTTTGGATTTTTGAAACCCAAATAATAGATGTTCCACCTATAGTAAACACATATCCTGTATTGCTCCTCCTGTTATCTTTGTCACCTACCATATTTGCATCAACATATCCCTGTAGAGCAATGTTTGAACCACCAAAGCATAATGCTTGATTTTTGGTACCTCTCAAATACATGAGGATCCACTTCACCACCATCCAATGTCCTTTTCCTGGATTGTTCATGTATCTGCTTACAACTCCCACTGCATGTGCAATATCAGGCCTTCTGTAGACCATTGCATACATTAAGCTTCCAATTGCTGATGCATATGGAACTTTAGACATCTGAGCCATTTATTCCTGAGTCTTGGGATGCTCCTCCTTACTTAATTTGAAATGGCTAGCCAAAGGTATACTAACTAGTTTTGTATTCTGCATATTAAACCTTTTCAACACCTTTTCTAGGTACTCACTTTGAGACAATGTTAATTTTTTATTCTTCCTGTCTCTAGTTATTCTCATACCAAGGATTTGCTTTGCAGCTCCCAAATCCTTCACTGCAAATGAGTTTGCCAATTTCCTTTTAAGCACATTTATTTCTTTCATGTTAGAACCTGCAACAAGCATGTCATCTACATATAATAACAATATCATATAGATGCCATCATTTTTCCTTTTGAGATAAACACAATGGTCAGAGTGACATCTAGTATAACCTTGTTCAGACATAAACCTGTCAAATTTTAGATACCCCTGCCTTGGAGCCTGTTGTAAGCCATACAAGATCTTCTTCAACCTGCACACTAGTTTCTCCTTCCCTTTGACCTCATATCCTTGTGGCTACTGCATATATATCTCTTCCTCCAAATCCCCATGCAGAAAGTTTGCTTTACATCTAACTGCTCAAGATGTAAATCTTCAGCAACTAATAGACTTAGGATAGTTTTGATTGAAGTCATTTTCACAACAGGAGAAAATATATCATCAAATTCTATACCCTTTTTCTGTGCAAACCCTTTCACCACATGTTTAACTTTATACCTTTTTCTACCTCCATCTTCTTCCTTCAACTTGTAAACCCATTTATTCTGCAATGTTGTTTTACCTACAGACAACCTGACTAGGTCCCATGTCTGGTTAAGTGCTAAGGAGTCCATCTCTTCTTTCATGGCTTGCTCCCACTTCTTCCTAGTTTCTACCTGCACTAATTCTTCATAACATTCTGGTTCACCAGAATTAGTCAACAATACATAATATAATGAAGGAGAGTATCGTTAAGGGGGTCTACTTATCCTGGTAGATCTTCTAACACCACTTTCGGGTGTTTGAGGTGCTTGCTACTATTGTGGTTGTTGTTCTAGCTATTGATCATTATGATTTTCAGGCACCATCACTTTTCTTGTGATATTATCAAACACTCTGTATTCTCTGTTTTCTTTTCTTGTTTCTTTTCCTGCAACTAATTCTTATACAATACCTTTTCATTGAATATTACATCTCTTCTCCTAATGATTTTGTGATTTTCATAATCATATAAGTGATAACCAAAATCATTAACACCATATGTAATAAAGGTACATTTCTTTTGATTTTTCCTCAAGCTTTGTTCTATTTTCTTTATTAATGTGGACAAAGGCTTCACAACCAAAAGTCTTTAAAAATGAGTAGTTTACCTTTTTACCTATCCATGCCTCCTCTGGAATACCACCATCCAAGGAACTTGAAGGCCCTCTATTTATTAGATAAACAACAATATCTACAACATTTGACCAAAATTGTAAAGTCAATCCTACATGCAATCTCATGTACCTTGCACACTCCATGATTGTCCTATTCATCCTTTTTGACATGCCACTTTTTTGTGGTGTTCTTGGAACTATCTTCTCTCTATGAATTCCATTCTCTGAACAGTACCTATCAAACTCTTTGCTACAATATTCACCTCCATTATCTGATCTAAGATACTTCAACCTTTTTCCTGTCTCATTTTCAACCAAAGCTTTCCATTTCTTGAAAGTATCAAATACATCATATTTATTTCGAATACAATAAATCCAAGTTTTTCTAGTTGCATCATCAATAAAAGTAACATAATAACAAGAGCCACCAAGAGATGATACCTGAGTAGGTTCCCATACACCTGTATGCACAAGCTCTAATTTTTCGCTCTTCTTTTCTTTCCCAACTCTAAGGAATCAGACTCTCTTTTGTTTTCCATAAACACAATTCTCACAAAATTTTAAATCAGCATGCTTCAAACCTGGCAACAAATTTCTTGAGTGAAGAATCTACATCCCCTTCTCACTCATGTGCCCGAGCCTATGATGCCACAATGCCATATCTTCTCTTGTAGAGGTTAAAGCATTAACATAATTAGAAATACCATTGCATAGATACAATGTACCAACCTTTCCTCCTTTTGCTATTACCAAGGATCCTTTAGTGACCTTCCAGGTTTTATCTGTGAAAGTACTTATGCAACCTTCACCTCCCAACTGCCCTATTGAAATCAGATTTTTCTTCAGATCTAGAACATGCCTTACCTCCTTCAATATCCATTGATTTCCATTCTGTTGTTTTATGAAATCTATACTCATTCCAACGATTTTACAGGGTTTTATCATCACCCAATCAAACCTGTCCAAAATCTCCTTGAACATAATGATGAAAATGTTTCTTATCTGGTGTGGCATGGAATGAGGCCCATGAATCTACCACATAGGCATCAATAATATTTCCTAATAAAAGAATCAAATCATCTTGCAACACATGACCTGTTACATTTGCTTTATGATTAGTTTCTTACTGTGTGTCTCCTTCTTTTCCCTTCCGAGATTTGCAATCTTTCTTCAGGTATGCTTTATTCCCGCATTTCCAGCACACTTTCCCCGATCTGGACTTGGATCTGCCTTTTCTTGACTTACTACGATATCCTAGGCTCTTTCCTCTTTCCATTTTTCTTCCCCTAGTTTATCCAATCAAAGCATTACCTGATGTCTCACTGGAGCTTTTCTGTCACATTTACCCCTACAAAACTTAACTGAGTTGTAACTGTATTAAAATAATTTACCCCTACAAAACTTAACTGAGTTGTAACTATATTAAAATAATTTAAATGGTCTGCAACAGATCCACCTTTTGACATATTCATATTAAATAAATGCTTCATAAGAAATACCTTATTTTAGGTAGAGGGTTTTTCATATATTTTGGCCAATGCTGACATTAAACCCTCTATTGTCATTCCCTTTGAAATATTAAGCACTACCAATGCCGCTAGGCATAGCCGTATTGTTCCAAGTGCCTTTTTGTCGAGAATATCCCACTCTGTATCTGTCATACTCGTCAGCTTCTTTGTCCTTCCACTCAATGGTAGGTATAGATCTCTCTGATACAGATAATCTTCCATCTGCATCTTCCACAGCCAATAGTTTTGGCCGTTGAATTTTTCGACCCTAAACCTACCATCTTCCACCATTGCTCCCACTCAAACCAGGAAACCTTCTCTCCTGTGAGTTTATCAGCCAAATAAACCTTCATCTTTGATACCAGTTGTTAGAAAATTATATATTACATAGCAATGGAACACATAAAATATTGCATAAATATAAACACAAAAAATGCATGAAACAAGAGAGACACAGATATACGTGGTTCACCCAGTTTGGGCTACGTCCATGGAGAAATAACCAGTCCTTCTTTTATTATATTATCCAGCAAACTAAAGAGATACAACCTACAACAAATCTGCTATAAGTCCTTCTTCACTCTCAATCTCCTCTCTTTTCCTCACTTCGAATACAGATGTACATAGACGCAATACAACTCCCTCATATATAATGAGGGGTTGTCTTCTAGGGAAAAAAACCCTAAATTAAACATAACTTCTACCGTTATATCATCCGCCTAATGAACGACCAATATTGACTAGAAATTACTATACTTTTACAAGGAAATTTTACATCTATTTTTAGCTTTGGGGGCGCTGCCCTCAAACCCCCATAGGGGATCGTTGGCCCCCGAACCCACCAGCTAGGGGGGATTAGCCCCCCCAGACCCCCACGGGGGCAACAAGTCCCCCCTGCACCCCACACGTGGAGGGGTGTACAGTCTTCCTGGGGTATACATCCAGCTAAAACCTTTGAATACAGAAGATAATTAGGCTCCACACCCAACATTCCAAATACCACAGGCACAAGGACTAAATGAAATGTTGACTATGTCATTTGAACTTGGGCGCTTGAATACTTGTGGGAAAACCTTGGATTCATGCATGGTATATTTTTTTCTTTTCCTATAGGCATGGCCACACCCATGTGCCATGAACATTTTGGCTACAACCACCCTCATAAGCATTCCTCCATGTGGCTAGGGCAGAGCATAGGGAATGGCCTTCTCTTCTTAAGACACATCTTGCCAAGCTTCTTCCTCATGATTTATGACACCTACAAAAGCCTTTGGAGTCTATAAACCATATTTCCTTCAAGCCTTTGTAATTAAACATTAATCCTACACTGTACACCTATTAACCATCATATCGTCATAAACAAGCATTATTTTGAAGTGACAATTATCATGGTCAAGAAAATAAATACTCAATATTTAAAACGATTACTCCCACCAAAATTAGGTGGATGAGAGCCAGAGGTCCTAGGGTGGAAAACAAGAACATAGATTGTGGGAGATAAAGATAATATGAAAAGAGAGGTATTAGTGGGAGAGAAAGACTAGTATTGGAAGACTCAATTATAGTGGGATGCTACTAAGAGTCTAAGGAGGAAGATTGTTTGGAATATTGCTAAACTTTTCTGATAATAATGACAACTTGAGGCTTGGGGGGAGCTGATGGCATAGTAATATGTTGGTTGGGTGGACCATGGCTACTTTTATTATATGTCCAAACACTAAGATAAGCGATTAGATTGTTGAATCAAGGTTTTTATTTTAGAGAATAAAATTTCCAATTATCTGCGTAACAATATGTCATAATAGGGTGGAATTACATGTATATTTTTTAATATATGGGTTTCTTTCATTGACTAATTTTAATCCTAGCTAAGAGATTTGTTTTAGTTAGTAAGTTTGTAGAACAAAGAAGTAAATTTTTTCTAGTCTTATAAAAGAATATATATGTGTGTGTGTGTGTGTGTAAGTAAGTAGGGTTAACAAAGCACATAATTGTGCTGAAGTAAATCTTTTGTTCAATCATTGCGCCTTTCCAATCCCTACTCAATTAAACCTTGAAGAGAATTTGATGAAGAAACTGACACCAAGAGTCAAGCGCCAATATATCTATGAGCCAAAGGTTTTTTGGGTTGAGTACAGGCAAAGGAGAAATATTATGAATACTCTCATATATACATATGCACAATATGAGCACGCCAAATGTAGGAAAAGTGTTGGAAACAAGATTTACAATATGTATTCAGATTCTATGTATTTATCTCATTACAACAAACTTCAAGAAGCATTCTAGAAATTAAATGCACTAAAGAACCTAAAAAGGAAGTAAACCAACTATTTCCTAGTATGGAAGTTACTCAACAAGGTGAACCAGAAATGAATTCATTTGTGTATGATGCAATTAATTTAACATAAGAAAGTAAGACGTAATAAGTCTACTTGTATTAAAAAGAAAAATTCTCTTCTAATGTATAAATCAAGCCAACAAAATATTCAAGGGAAGAATTTTCACATTTGTTTTATACAAATGCACCCATGGATTCTCTAAAAAGGATGGATCATATAATAACTTAGCGGACTAATATAATTTTTTTAGTAACTATTGTCCTTTAACGAAGTATGCTGGAGTAGTAAATTATAGAGAATAAGTAACATTATTGAATACAAACCAAAATTGAAATAATGCATATGCAAAGCCAAAGGGCTCAGTTCTTGGGAAAAACAAGTTGGAAATCAGAAATAAATGAAACATAAGTATTGTTGGGGACCCCATGGCCATTCTGGGCCTGTAACACAATAGTCTCTTGAGCTAGAGATTAACCCTGTAGAGAAGAAGGAGTGAGGGTTATAAAACCCTAAGTACCTAGAGTGTCTAAGAAGAATCAAAAGAGAATTTTGAAATCTGAATGGAGTAGGCACAATCTTATAACATGCAATAAGAATTGTATTAGACAATTATCTTTAAAATAACATATAAAGAAAACAAGGGAAAAAAAATATGTGCTTAAGCAGAAGGAAAATTTGTCAAGATGTTAAAATTGATAAAGAAATCACTTGTGTATGAATCTCTTCCATATTGAACCTCAACCTAGCAAAATATTTGTAACAAGGGTGACGTTTGAACAACATGCTAACTAAATGGGAAGAAGGAAAGAAAAATAATGTGAGAACAATAGAATTTGGATCATGGAAACATTATTACCTATGGCTTGGTCACCTGTAAGAGCAATGTCCTCGCTAAGCTATGAAGGAACTAACCTGAAACAAGATAAAAATGTACTGGAAAAAATTGAACAAAGGATTGTTTGGGAAAAATATGTAAAAGAAGCTCACATCAATAAAGCCAATTGATTGGAGGTTTTTTTTACCTGAGAGCAATAGTCATTAATTTGAGGTTGGCACTAAGTCGAGTTCCTTCAGAAATCATAAGTAGAAGTTGAAGTTGAAGTTGAGTTCCAATTGAACAAGTTGTGGAGGCATTAGGTTGAAATCTCTCTCCTAACTTTGACAAGGGAATAAAATTATTTATTCTCTAGAAAAACCCTTAAAAATTACATGAGAGGTTTGGGGCCATAACTTAGATTGAAACTCTAGAATATGAATGAAATCAATTTTTTAGAGGAAGAATCCATCATCTTTTTAAGGTACACTTTGACAAAATCATTGCAAACCACTCCTTGCAAAATTATGGGGAGATTAGGAGCTTCGAATTGAAAAAATAATGAAAGGAACAACATAACAAAGAAGAACCCAAAGAGAAAAAAATATATATAATAAATTCATAGTAGAAATTACCTATGTTGTCAATATAGGACAAAATCCACTAAAATAATCACCAAAAAGGGTAATCCCATCTGCCTCTAGCGTGGTTTGAAGAATTAAGGGTCTAAAGATGTCATGATGGAGATTGTAAAGAAAACATAAGAACCCAAAAGGAGTTGTAGAGCATAACCACAAAAACATCAAGCGTGAATGTTAAGAATGGGAAAGGTTGGGGGTGGGTAATTACCTTAACCACCCACCACCTATTTTCCACGATTGGATTAAGGAATGAGTGCTAGACTATAGATCACTAATCAATCACGTGGGTATGACACGATGGCCTTGGAAATGTTGCCACATTTATCCAAATGCATGGATAGAGATCTCTCTCACCTTATATATACATGTAGGTCAGGGAGGCTAACATAAGTAAAAACATTTGTCTATACAAGTAACCAATAAGGAAACCCCACATAGATTTTTCCTTAAAAAAAAAAATCCTACTCAGAGCGATTGGAGCTGCGCGCGCCCTGATCGTGCCCTAGGAGATCGGCCCCAACCAGCAGCACAATGGCCTGGGCCTTGGCCCCAGCCATGGCCCCCCCAGATCTGTCTCAAGAGGATCCCCAAAAAGCCTTCTCAGACCTGGTAAAATCACTCCCACCTCAGTTCCCCAGACCTACAATTTCGAAATTTGTCAAGAAACTTGATATTCTTCAGGAAGTTCAGCTGCCTCCATCTCTTCCTCACATGGCAGCACTATCCCTGGCTGAGAAAGGTCTCATTGGGAAATTTATAGGCCTATGGCCATCACCAAGAACGGTGCAAAGATGGGTAGAACAAAAATGGTTAGACAAGATTCTTGGAAAAATATCAATAAGATTCTGTGAAAAAAGGTATTACACATTTCATTTTGAATATGAAGTAGACAAGGATTTGATCTTCAGGAACGGACCATACTTCATGGATTCCAGGGGCCTCTATCTCAATAAATGGACCCCAAATATCAATCCGGAACTAGATATTCCTAGTGCTGTTCCAGCTTGGGTTCGTCTTCCCCATCTTCCTCTTCATTGCTGGGGAGATGAATCAGTTCGAGCAATAGGGAATGTTGTTTGAAAATACATTGACAAAAGCGTGCCCAAGGACAACATGCAAGCCTGCGCAAGGATATGTGTCGAGGTGGATCTAGGAAGAGGACTACCTGAAGCAATAAAGCTAAAAGTGGATGACTAGAGCCATATTCAGCAGCTGGATTATGAGCAGATACTATTTAAATGTAAGGTATGTCATGAATACAGACATTTTGCTAACATATGCACTAAAATTGTTAATGTAGAGAACGAGGAGCAAGATGGGCACTGGGAACCTATTAAAAAGAAGAAATCAACACCCCCCCTCAAGCCCTCTATGGATTTTGTCATCTCAGGACCCTCTAACCAGCGTCCTCCCTCTTCTCCTCCTTTCTCTTCTGGCCTCTCTCCTGATCCGCCCCTCCCTTCCTCCTCCAACCCCTTTCTAATCCTTTCCTCTATCAATTCCGCCCCCGAAAACCCCTCCTCAGAGCCTCCAGACTCCCATTTACCTCAGATCACCTCTTCTCAACCCCCCCTCGAGCCCCTCTCATCAAGGATCACCCGGAGTCTTCTAAAGAACATGGAGCATCAAG
The DNA here is from genome assembly GCA_000404065.3 of Pinus taeda. Taxonomy (NCBI): domain Eukaryota; kingdom Viridiplantae; phylum Streptophyta; class Pinopsida; order Pinales; family Pinaceae; genus Pinus; species Pinus taeda. The sequence continues at coordinate 154,346 of APFE030332846.1, forward strand.
TGATACATACAAGAAACCAGGACCTAGCAGGAAATCCGCTAAGCAACATAGAGATGAGAATGCCCAGAAGGACATAGCAATGGGCACACAAGCTCCAATAGAATCCTTCATCCTTGGACACCAAGAGAAAGAGACAACTAGCAAAGAACAAGAGAGGCGAGCACTTCTCTGCACACCCAATGCATCATGATGAAAATCCTCTCATGGAACAGCAGGGGCTTAGGGAACCCCTCAAAAATAGCAGCTCTCAGAGATTTAATCCACAATGAGAAACCATAAATAATGCTGATACAGGAAATAAAACAGGATCAGCAAGAAATGGAAAAAAATATAGATCATCAGAAGTAGTACTCAGGAAGCATTAATGAATCTAGAGGAGCCTCTGGAGGAATTGTCACCATTTGGGACAACAACAAATGGATCTGCAACTCAATAAATATCCACCAGAACTGGATCAGAACCATACTTGAAAACAGAACAGGTGATAAAACTGTAGTCATATATAATGTTTACGTTCCCAACCATTATAGAGAGAAGGAAATTTGTTGGGACAATTTGAAGAAAAGCATCGATGGAGAAAGAAACACAAATCTTATAGTCGCTGGTGACTTTAATCTAATCTTGCATGCCAATGAAAAAAGGGGAGGAATTTTTTCTCCTAATCCATTTAGAAGCCACCTGGAAACCATCATTCAAGATTATGAATTAGTGGATATTATTCCTAAAAACTGTAGATACACCTAAAGTAATCGAAGGATTGGTTGTGGAAACATAATGGAACGACTTGACAAATTCCTTGTCAATATCTCGTTACTCTCATCCTTCTCTGTTGATTACACCAATAGCCTCAATACCTCTACCTCCGATCACTATCGCATCATTTTAACTTTGGAAACCCATCACCCTCTTGGCCCTATTCCCTTTAAATACAACCCTCTTTGGAATCGGAATCCTACAGCCAAAGCAATTGTAAAGGAAGCCTAGAGCCAGCATGTGGAAGGCTCGCCAAGCTTTATATGGGAAACCAAATTAAAAAGAATCAAGAAGGCACTTAAAGACTGGGCCAAAGAAAGATATTAGGAGCCAGAGGAGACCAAAAAGAGAGTAAAAAATGAATTAGAAGAGGTGCAGGAAAGGATAGAAGAGCATGGTTTATCGCAACAAAACAAAGAGCAGGAGATCGCTTTATATGCACAACTGACCCACATTAATAGGGAGGAATAAATCAAATGGCACATAAAATCCAGACAATTATGGCTACAAGGGGGAGATAAAAATATAGCCTACTTTCATAAACAAGCCACTGCTCGAAAGCTCAGAAATAATGTAAATACAATCATGGACAGCGAAGGAAATAGGCACAGCACTCAAGAGGCCATAAAGAATGCAGCCTCTAAGCACTACATAGACCTCCTAACTGAAGTCAAAGGGGTAGAAGACTACTCTAACTTGCTCCAGCATTTGCCCAAAGGCGTCACTAAAGAGATGAAGGACAATCTAAGCAAAGAAATCGAAGAAGAGGAAATTAAAAGATCAATATGGAACCTGCACCCGGACAAGGCACCAAGGCCCAACGGATTCCCCATCTGCTTCTATAGGGATTTCTGGACTCTGATAAAAAAATATCTGACAAAGATGATTCAATGGGCGCAAAGGAAAGGGAAACTTGGAGGATAAACCAATTCCACCTTCCTAGCCCTCATACCCAAGGAAAATTGGCCCTCTTCCTTCTCCAGATTCTGCCCCATATCCCTCTGCAACTCTTCTTACAAAATTCTTACCAAAATCTTAGCTATGAGACTCAAGCCCCTTCTCCCCTCCTTGATATCTGAAAATCAAGGAGGTTTTCTACCCAATAGACACATCACTGACTCCATCCTTCTCATTCAAGAAGCTATGCACTCGAGCCTATCCAGGAAAGAGAAAGGATTCGTTCTGAAGCTTGATCTAGCAAACGCCTTCGATAGAGTAAGGCACTCCTTCCTAATTTTTGTTCTAAAAAAGATGGGCTTCGAAACTCCCTTCATTAATATTATTGTTGCCTGTATATCTGGACCATGGATCTCCCCCCTGATCAACGGTAGACCAGGTGAAACTTTCCAATCCCCTCGGGATCTCAGACAGGGCTGCCCTCTTCCCCCTATCTCTTCATCTTCATGGCAGAATCCTTCAGTCAAGTCCTGGACCACAATAGAAGAGTGGGACTTATAACAGGTATTAAATTTGGAAATGGAGTCAAAAATATTAATCATTCACAGTTTGCAGATGACACATTATTAATTGGGGGCGCCTCCACTACAATTGCAAGACGATTCAAGAATCTACTAGATCAATACATGGGGTACTCTGGATGTTTAGTAAACTAGCACAAAATTTGTGTCTATGGATGGAACATATCAAACCAAACTACCCACAACATTGCAAACATATTTGGTGTCACATGCAACTTGGAATGGACCCACTTTTCCTACTTGAGCATGCCAGTGAGTTTGGGCCCTCTGAAGGTTGAAACTTGGAATGGGATGATTGACAAAGTAAAAAGGAAAGTGCAGCAATGGGGAACACTATGGCTTAACCCTGCAGGCAGGCTCATTCTTCTAAAATCAGGTATCACTTACCTTCCCCTTTACCGCTTCTCTCTATATCAGGCTCCTACCATTTTTCATCATAAATTGGAAGTCGCTCTTCACCACTTCCTCTGGCAAGGGGGAAAGAATGACAAAAGCAAGTTCAATCTAGTCAGGTGGAAGCATGTCATCTAAACCCAAGATAGAGGAGGTCTTGGTATCAGAACTCCAAAAATCTTAAATTTAGCCTTTGGTGCAAAAATGGTATGGAGGTTAATAACAAGACCCGCAGCGTGGTGGAAAAAGGTACTGGAGATCAAATACCTAAACTTCCCCAGGCAGCAACTCCTTGATTTCAATATGCCCAACAGAGACTCCACTAAAATCTGGAGGTTATGCAAGAAAGCACTTCCTATAATGATGCAAAATACTTCGAAAGTCCCAGGTGGGGGAACCAGCATCAACTTTGGAACAGACAAAATCATGGGGCAACAACCCTTGATCTTGCATAAAGAGGCCACTCCAATCATCAATTATTTCAATAATAGAGGTATTTACAACTTAGACCAAATCTCCAGCTGGGACCCTCATTCTCACGCTTGGACAAGGTGGTCTTCTCTAGATATTCCCATAGCTTTAGAACCTAATCTCAGCTATCTAAAGATGCTCCTTCACAGTAAAGCTCCCACCAAAAAAGAGGAAACTGATGGCTTTCGCTAGGATTCAACGGGTACAAACTATACAATAAAAGCAGGCCATCAACACATTTGCAATAGCACCTTCCAGATGAGTTTGTGGAATCATTGGAAAATTGCTTGGCGAATAGAAGCTCTCCCAAAAATCAAATTTTTTATATGGCTCTTGCTGAAAGGAAAAATTCTAACAGCAGAGAACCTAAAAAGAAGAGCCATCAATGGTCCATCCAGATGTCCCAACTGCTGCAAGGCTGAAGAAACAATGCACCATGTATTTATAGAATGTCCCTTCACTGTCGAATGCTAGAGAAAGATGTCCTCCATTGGCAACCTAACCTGGGAACCTCAGCATAACATAGCTGAGACACTTTACAAATGGAAAACATTTTGTCCCTGGAAAGAAAAAAGAAGCAGGTTGGTGAAGAGAGTATGGAATACTCTCCCTCACACCCTGCTGTGGTGAATCTTGCTAGCTAGAAACAAAAAAAAAATCCAAGATAAGAGCTCAAACACACGAACAACTTGCAGCAAAGCTAAAAGCCTTGCTCTGGAAGCTATTTCAATCAACACCACTGGGAAAATAGATGCAACAAATTACAATGTGGAGGAACAAGACCTAATTAGTTACATTTTGGAAAGACATCATAATGTACAGGAAAGTAATAAGAGGGAGGCATAGAACAATGCAGAAGCTAGATCATGGAAAATCAGACTAAAAGACCAAGAATTTACCAATTGGATACAAAGCAACAACTGTTTCTATCTATTCTTCGATGGGGCATCAAAATCAAACCCTGGCATAGCTGGAGCAGGGGGACTGAATTTTTAATGCCAATGGGGAGTGCATTCTTCGGTATGAGTGGAGTCTAGGGAATGTTTCGAATAACAGAGCTGAAGCTTTAGCTCTGTTTTAGGGCCTAACTCAATTAGGCAAACTGGGAATAAAGAAAGCAATGGTATTTGGGGATTCCTCAGTTGTAATTTGCTTAATGTTTCATCAGCAGAACTCTCCAAACACTCTGCTTCAGCAAGTCAATCTACATAACCGAATCCTCCACCAGACAATGGAAGACATTCGATATTTCCATGTTCTCCAAAGCCTTAACAAAAAGGCGAACGACAGAGCCAACAACGCGTGTGGGAGACCAGCCAGCACCTTAAGATGCAACTCCACAGAAACTTTCCAGCCTGTACCATGACTCCTCACAAAGCCAACAGCGTTAAGCCCAAAATCACTGATAGGGCTGAAATTAATTATGACCCTCGGGCAGACCAAGGGATTGCATTCTGCAACAAAATATTTCAAAATCACGAAATATACAAAACATTCAATAAGCATGACAATCTTAGAAAAAACGCCAGCAGATCTCCCACAAGATCCGATTCAAGGACCCTTCAGGAATATAAGCAGGTTTGTCAGCAGCTCGTGAATCGTCAGTCCCTCTCCCGCCTAGTCTCCATTCAACGCTCACCTATATTACTCCCCCACTCTTCTCTCATATGCGCTCATCTCTCCCCCCCCTATCGCCTGATCTCTGCCTCCTTTCGCCTTTGTTCTCAAGTGCTCCTTCGCAAGCAGTTTAGTGTTGCTCGCTATAGAGGCATTCTCTGCCCTTTCTGTGCCTATCTTTTATCCATTCAGCGCTCTGCCTTTTCTGCGCTTATCTTTTCTCCATCCCCTGTCGCCCGATCTCTGCCTCTTTTCGCCTCTGTTCTCAAGTGCTCCTTCTCAGGCAGCTTAGTGTTGCTTGCTCTAGAGGCAATCTCTACCCTTTTAGCGCCTATCTGATCCTCAGGTCTAGTCCATCTTCAAGCGATTCCAGGCCATAAAAAATTTACGCCTTCACGCGTTTTCAGGCTCTCAAATCTTCTATTGAGACTTATGTTTCTCTTGCCATTCCTGCTATCCACGTAGTGCGTCTTCTCCCTCTCATTAATCATTTCTGCTTCTCATCCCAGCCACTTCCATCTACTTTCATGGCTCGCGGCGAAGATTGTCTGCACTGCGCAGACTTGCAAGCAGAGTTAGAAGAAGTCAGGGCCCAACAGCGCATCCTGGAGAATCAACAGAGGATCTTGGAGACGAGACTTGAAGATCAGAATCACATCTTAAACGAGAAATATAGAGCTGAAATAAACCTCTTTCGGCACAGGGTCGCCTCTCTCCACGGACAGTTCAGTCAACTATCAAATCGATGCAACCATGCAGAAGAATCGATTTCCATCCTACAGTATATGATGGACAAGAAAAATAATGCAGTCATCGGTTCTTCAAGTGCCAAACAGGATGGAGTGGATCAACAACTAGACGAATCGACTGCAAGGCAAATCGGTCATATTGTCATAGATTAAAATGTTTTGCAAATGTCAATTTTGGATGTCTCAATATGTAAGAATTTATAGTAGCTTAGGTAATGTTAGAAGTAGAACAAGCAGGAAAAGGATCAAGGAGAAATCTTCATTTTGTAACTCCCTTGATCCAAGCTGTCATCGACACCTAATGTACTTCAGGAGCCTTGACTCCTCTTCTTCTTTCAGCCACTAATATAGCAACCGACTTTCTTAAGAAAAAAAAAAAAAAAAAAAAAACCCACATAGAGTACTCTAAAATATAGGAATTACATGTGTCGAACTAGGGTTTATACAATCCCCGAAGTGAAAAATCCTTCAAGGCATGATCTTGGGCTCAACATCCCTCCTCTAAGACATAGTAATCTCTAACAAGAAGTTAGTCGAACACTTCCTCTTACACAAAGCTCCACTATCTAAATTCCCACAAGTAAGGCGCTCCTCCTCTAACTATATGCCACATTCCCTCAGATGTTCACATTGCTACTCTCATGTACTAGAATAGTGACAAAGCTCTAATTTTCCTCCTCAACATATGCATCTAGGTCTACCACTATGCTCCATGAAGTATGCTCCTCAACCAAAGTGTCCTCTAGTTAAGTGTCCATCTTCCAATGTATATGCCACATGGGTTCAAGCTCCAACAGATAAGTGCCCTCATCCAAGTGGCCAACACTCCTTCTACTAGGTAGGCACCTCCATGAATTAAGCAACGTAGTCCTGTATTGTGTGTAACGAATGGGTTAGTTAACATGTTGATCAATATAACAACCTTGCAGGTAAGGTTTCCATTCTAACACTCTAACCAAGATCAAGTATCCACCTAAAATGAGGAATCCATATAAATAAAGAATCATCAAGGAGTTAGGATACATAACACACTCCCAACAATGTAAAAATAATTTTGAGGTAACCCCAAAAGCTAATACGATGAAAAAGTAGTCGATCTTAAAAACAATATAACCATGATTTAGGCTCATTCAAACAACATTGCATTCCTAGTTCTTTTGAAATCACTAGAGTGTATAATCTCTAAAGAGGTTCTTAACATTGAAAAAAATTTAGATAGATAACCGAGGGATGAATAGGCAAACGAATTTAGAGAATCATAAGAATGAAGCAAATAAACTTCAACAACATAAATTTTATCTAACTACAAACAATGTAATGATGAAAATACCTTTTACTTAACTATGTAAACCATATGTTTAGATTATCATCATTAAAACACAAAAAATTAACATTTAACCACTTAAATCATTAGACTCATACTACAAACTATCAGTTGTAGGTATAGTTCAAATTTAAAGTTGTCATTGCCCTTCAAAAGCTCTTTAACTAGACATAAAAGGGCATGCAATTATTTCCAATGCAAATGAAAATTAAAATAACAAATTACTTGTTAAACTTGAAATGGAAAATGTTTCTTATTTTTTCAATTGAATGGTAAGAAAACTTTTCATAGTTTGTTCTAATTGTCATTTTAGTTTTCTTTGTACCAAAACATTTAGAAAACAAATAACATTAACAGTTTTTCTCTATACCATGATAATTCAAAAATATAAATGTTATCATTTTTATATAATAGGATCCTATTGATATGAGCTCATGCTTTGTTAATTTTGTATGTACCATAAGATTTAAAAAACTAATAACATTAACCATTTTTCTCTATATCATAATATTTCAAAAAAAGAAATGTTATCATTTTTATATAATTGAATCCTATTGGTAGGGAACTCATGCATCTATGTATAATCTATTTACAATTCCAATTTGAATTAGCCCCCAATCCACTTGGACTTTGGATTTACAAATGGTACCTACCAATCCTCCATGGCTCCACCTACAATTCTTCTTACATCGTACTCCACTTCTGTGTACGTTAGTCTCATCACATTCTTGCATTTATAATATTAATTACATGTCTTCTTTATGCCTACATAATATGAAGAAAAAACAATAGGCATTAGGAATCAAAATTGATTCAACGCAAGTATGATTCCTTATTATCAATAATTTAATGTTATCCTAGATAATAAGTAATATCTATTTATGTTTGTTCATGAAAAATAATGCTATTTGTGTGTTCTTTTACAATGATGTCATGAATCATAATGCAAATGTGCACTAATCATTAGGCACATAATTTTTATGGTGAAATATTCTTGGAAGTTACATTTCTTTTATGGAAATTATGATATTGAACATTGTGAGTATTTTTTTCTTTTATTGAAGATTACAATGATATTCATAAAACAATACTATACTTCAGTTTTTTTTTTCATCTCATATCTCATTGTGATTTCTTGAATGATTGGGCCATTTAGCCTAAGAGAAATAAAATCAGTTTGATTGTAAAACAATTTCATTGTATTTGAAGAATGGTGTAAATGACATAAAAAGTAAATGGTGGTCCAATTGAATTCTATCCATATGATCCATATATAGAGTGTAAGCAAATGGCCTTATTAAATTTCCTGGATATGATTTCTATAGAGATTGTATTATTAGTAAACTAATATCATCTTCGGTACTCGTTCAAGTGTATCTAGAATTTTAATATAAAGATAAGATTCTTCATTTAAAATTTGCAAAACTCAATATAGTAGAAAAAATTTAAATTATTTTTTATTTTCATATAAAAAATATCTTATTTTAACTTTTCAATATTAAAAAATTAAAATAAAATTAACCTTTTAAATTGAAATATAACCTTTTCTTGGAATTTTATGTTTGATTATAAGTTGTAGATCAAGTTTCAATCTATTATAAGTTGAAATATAACCTTTTAAATTGAAATATAACCTTTTCTTGAAATATAAACTTTTTCTTTTTTCTTGGAACTTTATTTAAAAACTTTCTATTCTAGATCAAAGTGTCAATTCGAAGATTCTAGGCCATATCACGTGACAAGAACCGTTAAGCTTTGTGGGGCAGCGAAATTGAGAAACCTCTTTTGGATGTCTTTTTTTTTGTAGAGATATGTGATAGTTGTAACCAGTTTTGTTCGGTGCGTTGGTGCATTGTCAATGTTGACGGCTTGAAAGTGTTCAGTGCGTGGTGCGTTGGCAATGTTGATGGTTTGAAAGTGTTCGGTGCGTTGTCAATGTTAACGGCTTGAAAGTGCAGAGCTCTTTCTTGATAAGTTATTCATAAATATTGATAATATTTTTATAATTTATTTTTTTTCTTAAGTTAAAGTTGATCTATAATTTAGTTTCAATACTACAAGTGGCGAGATGGCCTGCGCGCTCTGCTCCCGCGCCCTGCAGCGCTCCTGACCTGCCCCCCTGAGCGTGCCTGCGCCTGGCAGCGCTGCTGCTAGGCTGCAGCCTCCTGCTGCTGACCCCTTTGCCCAGGGCCTCCTGCCCTCTCCTTCTCTGGGCCTTCTACCCTCTCCCCCATTCTGACCTTTGGGGGAGCGCCCCGTGCTACTGATCTAGTTCCATGGATCCTCCCTTCCAGGACCAGGCATATCTGGAGAAAGCCTTTGCTTCCCTCATCCCTGAGAACATGATGGAAAGAATCCGCCCAACAGCCTCAAAGTTTATCTAAAAGCTTGATGAAATTCTGGAAGTTTCGCTGCCTCCCGCCCTTCCAAGGAGAGCTGCTGTGGCCCTTGCTGATCGTGGCCTGGTTGGCCAGTTCACGAGATTATGGCCTTCCCCCCGCACGGTCCAACATTGGGTTGAAAGGAACTGGAACGCAATGGTCCAAGGCAATATTGCAATTAGGTTTTGTGGAAGGGGGTTCTTCACCTTCCTCTTCGAATCAGTGGAAGATCGCAACCTCATCTTCAGAAATGGTCCCTACTTCATGGACACCAGAGGCCTTTACCTCAACCGATGGACCCCCGACTTTGATCCTGAAATGGATGTTCCCAACGCCGTCCCTGTCTGGGTCCGCCTTCCACATCTGCCTCTCCATTGTTGGGGAGATGAATCTGTGAGAGCCATCGGGAAAGCTGTTGGGAAATATATCGACAGATTGGAGCCTAAGGAGAATATGCATGCATGTGCCTGGATATGCGTTGAAGTGGATCTGGGAAAAGGATTACCGGAGGCAATCAAACTCAAAGTGGATCAGTGGACGCACATCCAGCAAGTGGACTACGAGCAGCTACCATTCAAGTGCAAGGTATGTCATGAATATGGGCATTTTGCTAATAGGTGTAGCAAATCTAAAGCTATAGACAATAACAATGTTGAAGCTCCGGAAGAAGCTTGGGAAATAGTCAAGAAGAAAAAAACAAACCCCCCTCCAGGCTCTTCAAAGCCCTCCTCTGAAACCCCAATCCTCTCTTCTCAACCCTCAGGATCTGGCCCTCCCTTCCCTTCCTCCTCCAACCCTTTCGAATCCTTGGCAGCAGAGGATCCCCCATCCCGTCCTCCTTCCCCTAACGGCCCCGGGACATCCCCCTCTCCCCTTCAGGCCTCCCCCCCCCCCCCAATACTGGAAAGAATTCTAAAAAGAAAACAAAATCAAAGGAAACCAACAACCGCCACGGACCCCCCCAAGAAAAGTGGGAAGGAAATCAAACAAGGAGATAAGAGATGAGAATGCCGGCAAAGAAATGGCCACAAGGAACCCCAACAAGCCATATGGACACATATCTAGATAAAGACTAAAGGAAGTGGAGAAGAAGATGAAGGAGAAAAGCGGGTCCCACAACAAACCAAGTAAATGATGATTTTGGTCTCTTGGAACTGTAGGGGGATGGGCTCCTCCCTAAAAGATAACGCAGTCCGAGATCTCATTAAAACGAAACATCCAGACTTCCTCCTACTCCAGGAGACCAAAATCACCGAACATGAATTCCAAAACAGCTTGAAAAGGAGCAGAAATTATGAAGGAATTGCCATGAGTGCAAACGGAGCCTCAGGAGGTATAGGGACAATTTGGGATAAAAACAAATGGACACTCAAAGATAACAGACAGAACAAATGGTGGGTCAGGCTAGATATGCAAAACACAACCAAGATGGAAGAATACACAATTTATAATGTCTATGCTCCCCCCCACTTTAGAGATAAAGCCTCATGTGGGACTCTCTTTCCTCTGATCTTATGACTGCCCATGGAAGAAACATTTTCCTGGGAGGAGATCTGAATTTA